>JBBCBC010000029.1:2041575-2353832 GCA_037126765.1 Stenogyne calaminthoides | reverse complement strand
CTAACTGCTTAACTCCTCGGTTTTTATCTTAAACACCATGACAATCGATACCCGCAAAATGTATCTAAAGTAATTCTACAATCCAATTCTCAATTTAATGTCCAACATAATTTAAATAACACTTTAAAAGTCAGAGCTCGGAAACCAGAGCCTGATACCAGTTGTTGGGAAATTAGGTGCCCTGATCTATTCGAGATGATTTTAAATACATATTTAATTAATCAATTAATTACTAGCATGAATTAATCCTAAATCAATTCAACTTAATAATTAATAAAACGGAATAAACAACATATGACATGTAATCCACGAAATCCTAAAGATGCAGAATCTAGAGTTACGAGATTACTAACCCTTGTAGAGACAACTGATGAGACGATGGATCAACCCAAAGAGCCTTCCCAAATATGTCCCAAGTCCACGAACGCAATCCGTGGGAGATTCTCACGAACGATTTTAATAAGAGAGAAACCAAAAATATTTTGCCACCTTTGGTGGATTTCTAATATTCCAACACATGGAATTCCGGGGGGAATGAAAAAATCATCCCCATATAGGATGGGTGGCCGACTTTTTTGAAGAAAAAATAAAGGGGAGAAAATCTTTTTCTTGATCTTCAAGAAATCTTGAATATATCTCCTATATTCTTTTCTCCTTAATTAAATTTTTCCATAAAAATCTTATTCCCTTTATCCCAAATTTTTCAAAATTACAAGGAAGAATGAGTCAAGATTTGACTTTTGAATTTATGGGATAATTATGTATTCCAAGAATACTTATCTCTTTTCTATAAAATCTTTTCAAGAAAAATCAAGAAAAATTTCTCTTCCTTATTCCTACTAAATTAAAAATTACAAAAATATTAAACGAATATTTTCTTCTCTCTTTCATTTATTGAACTTTATTTTGGCCATTTGAGGGCATTTAAGAGAATTAAGATTGGGCCTCCAATGGACTATAAAGCCATAATATTGGGCCAAATATTATTCAAAGTTCATTAATATTAATTTATTCCACTTATAAAATTAATATTGAACTATCCATCTTAACTCATATTACGACTTTTACTATAATATGGCTCCGATCATTATTTCCCGTGTTTAAGATTATTTTGGTCCATTAATTAATTAAGCCACTAAACAAACTTTTTATATTAATTAATATCTTTTTCCTCGAGAAAGACAGCTCAACATTATTATCCATACTGAAATAAATTTCCACTTGCAAGATTTGGTATGATAAATGTTCTAGAGCCCACCAAGGACAAATCTAACAAGACGATTGCATTACGATTCTCCATATTAAATGTCAGCAAATCATGTAATTAATAATATTGCCCAAGATATAAGGTATCGAATCGCAATGACTCACTTCCTATCATAAGTCAAAGCAATGGTTATTAATTTCACACGATCCTATTTAAGGGACGGAGATTAAGAAATAATACACCACTGAGGTCTAATTCTTGTATATTCAGTACCGAAGAATTTATCCTCTTATAGGTCCTATTCAGTCATCCAAATGCACTAGTATAATCTCTTGGTCAAGACAAGTCAATCTGAGCCTTATACATCAACCTTTCATGATGGTTTTCATTTCTTTCCATCTAGGTTGTGAATTTGTACCATCACGATGAGTCGTTAATTTTATCTTCTGATCCCAGTATCACCAAATTAACTACAACGTAATATGTACTGATTTATTGAACGAGTTTGTAATAAATATATATAATATTCATTCATATTTAAATGCAACAGTGATTGATAATTTATTTAAGTAAATAAATAAGAAAATTCAGTTTGATTATACAAAGTAAAAACATACTTTTCAGTATAACCCCAACACCATCTTCAATGAGTTCAAGTCCAAAAAATGGATCTTTTCAACATACACCCCATTTTGAGGGGGGGGCTTAAAGATAAATAGTATTATTTATCTTATTTTAGCAACTAGTACTTTTATGTTCCACAACTAATACTGTTTCTGTGTAGATAGGTTAGTGTGCGGCTCTTATAAACAGCCCAAGATAGATTAACGACTTCACTTTTACTTTTCCAGAATTCAGTTGTAACTTCCCATTTTCTCCTTTCATTCAATGTTCATCTTCAAGATTAAATATTAATCAATTCATTAACAAATTAAAGTTGTGTATTTTTTGAAATCATGTACTCCTACTTAACTCTGTAATTAAATAAACTAAGATTTCCTACTAAAAGCATGATTCATATATATTCAAGGGATCATATACCATATATTACAAACGACAATCATTGATAGGAATTATTCAAATGACAGTTTGACGACGCGAAAACACTTTAAAAATGACAAACCTAAAGCTGAGTTTTTTTAAGATTTCAAAAATACACAACGAAAGGTATCATAGAGGTAAGTGCACACTGAATATTTTCATTGATGTACTTTCTAAATTCAACTAAAATAAAAATTGATGTTACGCAAAATTCTAGCAATTTGTACTCGTATTCAATAATGCTAGAAAAAAAAAAAAAGAATTGTGACCACAAATTTCATTTTTTGAATACACCACATCTAATAGTGATGAGATACTGTTGAATTTGCATAATCTTTCACTCTGCACCAAATGCATCTCTTTAAAACAGATTATCGAATGAAATTGTAAATGAATTACCTTTTTGATGATCTCTGCAAAAGGTAGTTATGATGTTCATCAATTTTATTTCCACTTTTTACATCTATTAATTGAAAAATAAAAGGTACTCCATGATATACTTACATATATATAACGTGCACATCTGAATTTTTGGAAATGTATTGCACATCCTAAGCACGTCCTAAACACGTCTTTTGTTTTTTACATGCTGGTGGTGATATGATAAATTCACAAACCAGGAGATTGATGCCATTATCTGCAAACATGAACGAAAAATAAATGATTAATTTGGAATATATTTAGAAGGAATAGAAAATTGAATAACTGTTGAAATCTATCCTATAATGTAGCTTGTTATAAGTTTGCTTCAGAACATGTACTACTGTTCTGTCGTGCAAAAACAAATGTTGATTTTGGACTTTGGACAATAGGGTTTGGGAGTTTTATAGTATTCACAAAGAATTTAAGAGGTCTCTTTAATGGCTTCCCAAAAAAGTTTTAGTTTGTAGGTTAAATTTAAATTTGAAAAATTCACGGTCATCTAGAGTTTAATAAGTGCTTCACGGTTGTCTAGGACTTTAATATGTGCAGCAATGTGAAATATTATTTTATCTTTCCAGCCTGACACATCTCTAAAAAAAATATTAAAAAATAATTTACAACATCATTAGTCACTATTTTTGTTTTTATATATTTATAGATTTAATTAGTTACATATTTTTGCTTCTGTCTTAAACACGACGTGTGAACTGTTTATATTATAGTCAAATTATTAATTATAATTCATACAAATTAATTCACAATTTTAACAACAATTATATTCCTGAACTAATAAATTAAATATTATTAGACTTGAATTTATTATTTGTATTATCAAACCTTCATAAATAAGGTCCAATAAAATAATTTGGTGTGTTTCATTTAATAATATCCTAAATATCAAGTAAATTTGGAGTTTTTTTTAAAGTGGAGCATTTATTTTAAGAGTTATTCATGTATATATGTAGTTGATTTACAATTATTATTTTATTATAGTTTAAATAATAAATATTTATCCTAAAAAATAAATACTTTTTAATAAAATAATTAATACTGACAAGTAAATACTCCTCTCATTTTATATGTTTCACACAAATTAAAAAAATTATTAAATAATAATAAATATATGTATAATGTGTTATTTTTTATCCTTTTATTTACATACATGATTATTTAATGTGTATTATTGCAACAATAATTACAACATAATAGATCAAATCTAACATTTAGATCTCCTATGACGTAAACATTATTTTATATTTAAAGTGTAACAAAAATTTATATGAGACATATCGCATTTACCATGTTATATGACAAATGGGTTTATGAAGCCTCGCCACGATCAATTTTAACGATAAATGTAATTCAAATACTTATAAGTGAAGTTACTCATGTATGAGGCTCCATTTTAAAATGCATATAAGCAAATTAAATGTTAATAAATAAGACACTATATGAGTTTAAATAAAATTATCTCCCTTATTTCCTAATTAAATTACTAATACACATAAAATACACTCCTAAATATATGACAATTATATATAAAAGAATTCACAATGCAATAACAAGTCAATAAATTACAAAACATAGCATAATCAATTTTTCACACATTAAATGAAAGAAATATTATGTCCTAATATATCAACAAATATAATCAAATTAACTGAATAATCTAATCAAATAATAATAAATAAAATAATTAAAAGATTAAAAAAGAAAAAAAAAACCACTACGATATAAAAAAAGAAACTGTCAAAAATATTAACTAGTGAAATTACAATTATGGGACAAAGCCGAAGGTCAAAATAAAAAAGAATATAACCCAATTAGTTTAAAAAAAAAGAAAAAAAAAAGGAACTAAAATCTTATAAATTGTCCTGCAGACCGAAATGTAATTTAGCTAAAGTCTAGAAACCTAGAATTAACAAATCTCATCAGTATTTTTAGATTGATAACCAAAATCAAAAAATATATATTCATATAACTTTATTTTTTTACTTAATTATATTAATATATCAATGTTAAATATCCAAAATAAGGGTTCAAATGAATTTTTTTTAAAGTGTTATCGTTAGCATAAACATTTGATTGTTATACAAATATATTATTATTATTATTTAAAAATTTAAAAGCATGTCTTAAATAATAATAACGATATATACATAATAATAATATATAATAAAGAGTTTGTTTGTAATTTTATTCTAAAAAACTTGTCAACTACATATTTGTTAAAATCTTAGTTCACCTCTCTCTTGAAATCAATCATTCGGTCAATCTCGTTCCCCTCTCCTAAAATTGTGTATTTAAAGTTAAAAAAGGAGAAAAAAAGGTTGAACACAAAAATTTAATAAATTTTAATTAAAATAGTGATTTAAAGCAAATGACATATCATCAAATTAATCTTTTTTCATATTCAAAAAAATTGCTCTATTATTAGCATGGTTTTAAGTAACGAAATCAGGGGAATATATATATACAAAGAAACGGTGTTTTTAGGATGGGTGTTTTAAGGTCATTTAAGAGAGTTCAATGATTTTTTTAAGCTTTATTATGGATCAAGGCGATGAATATTATTATGTGAATATATTAAGGTGATTTAAAAAAGTAAAGCATGCAATAAATAATAGCCTTACAACTAGAGTCATCCTTAACTGATTAAGTTTTTGGTTATTAAAAACCATAGCCAAAACTTTTTCTGTATTACTTTTAATTTGTCAAGCATATCGTTAAATACCCCCTGGTCCATGCTCATTCGTTCTCGGATCCTCTCTCTCTCTAAATTTTGAGAGCTCCTAAGTAATTGGGATGAAAAAATGTTGAAACACAAAAATTAAGGTTTTTAATTGCCCGCGACGGTGTGCCAATAATATGAGTCTTTTCGATCAAAAAAAAATCACTTGACCTACACTTATTCTATTCATATAATGATACTAGAAGGTGTATTAAAATTAGAAGTTCAAAAGAAAAAAATATTTTGGAATCCAAAATTAAAAATTTAGTGAAAATTGTACTTTAAAAGTAAATTAAACTCAATTTATCAAAATTCCCTCTAAAAAATCACTAGTACTTTATACCATTCTCGACCATATAATGAACTAGAAATGTTTGTTAAAAATTGAGTTCAAAAGGAGGAAAAATTTAAATGCAAAACTAAGGTTTTAGTCAAAATAATATTTTGAGGGTTTACGATTGATCTAATTCTACTATAAAAATCACCGGTACTTGCACCATTATGACAATATGATACTTTTAATATTATTAGAATTTAGTCTGGCGGGGCAAAAAAAATCGAAAAAAATATTAAATTAATTATAATTAATAATACTTTGAATTTCAATTCGATCACGTTGGTTTGCTAAAATTATAATTCATTCATTCAACACCTTGTCTAATTTTTTACAAAAAATAAAATTGACTACAAATTTTTCTAACATGGCTATAGAATTTTTCATACAAAATAATTTTAGGTTAAATAGATAGATAGCATTGCCCTACGGATTTTGACAATATTCTAGTAGACAAACATATTCTCTATTTAATTACTTACGGATTCTTAAAGATAAATCGACAACTAGAGCAAATTGTCTACACATTTCAATTTTGTGTGACAAATAAATTACCTACACAAATAATTTCATAGGCATTTACATTTGTAATATGTAATTTCTTAAAATAAATTTGCAGCGGGAGCGAAGATTTAAAACCGATCAATCGGTCATTCATTCGACAGGTTGAAACTCTACCCAAAATCGGGTCCGATCACCCCTAAAACGCTTTATAAAGTTAAACTAGGTCAAAATCGTTGAAGAACCTAGAGTTTTGCCCCCACTTTTTTTAATTTTAAACTTTTTTTTAAAAATTTAACACTATTAACTCTTTAGGTAAAAAAAAATTATTTTTTAGATCAATTTTTTTTTTCACTAATCTTTCTTGTGAGTAAGGATCTAGTCCCCCACCCCCCTTTCATATTACTCCATCTCTACATTTTTTTAAAAATTTATTCGATGTGGGATAGGATGTTTAGGATTTAGATCCAAATTTCCCCCTTTTTATATTACTCCATCTCACATAATTTTTAATACTTTTATTCGATGTGGGATAGAGATCCATAAATTCCACCTCCTCTCCCTTTTTATATTACTCGATCTCACATTTTTTTTAATACTTATTCACATGTGGGTAGGAGATCCAAAAAGTCTACCTCCATTCCCTTTATATAACTTCATTTGACATTTCTTTAACACTTATTCGATGTGACATATCTCTTACCATTTTTTATATTACTTTCTCATGTTTTATCTAATATTCATTCAATATTGGACAAAACCTCTTTCTCAAAAACCAACACGGTTATATTATTTTTATGTCTCTTAATTTGATTAATTAATGTTAAATATTAATATTACAAGTCCATTGATGAATTAGTCATTTTTAAAAAAAATGATAAAACATAAAAAAATATTAAAAAAAATAAACATAAATTATTTTAATTGAGTTTGAATCATGTACCAAACGGTTCGATCCCGTTGGTAAAATGGGTTAGTTGAGGAAAACACTTGCACAGGAGTTACATAGTGGATTAAAAAGTCTATATAATTAAAAAAATTGTGAGACAAGTCCTGTGCTATTCTCACTATTTTAGAATGAAATTATTTTTTTCGAAAATTACAGAGACATCTTAGAAAAATTCATAGCAATTAATTTTTTTTAATAATATTAAATATATTTATGAAATTTTAAAATTTGAGGAGTATATATAGCATTTCTTGATGAAAATTGAAATTGGGGCAATTGCATCAAGGTGTGTCCGTGATGATGATACTATAATGTGTATTAAATATTGAGTTCAAAATGAGGAAAAAAAATTTGATAAAAAACCAAGGTTTTAGTTAAAATAATACTTTTCTTTTGGTTGAATGATTTAAGAAATAGATTAAAATATTATTGGTAACTTTTTTTTTTTTTTTTTGTGGATGAAAAGTGAGGTGATACATTAAATGGTGGATCTTTTGCTTTAGAAAAAATATGGGTATTTAAATTTAAGTTAGTTCCAAAATGGAATGAAATAGTTAAAATTTTGGAATCTAAAAACTAACAATTTTAAAGACCCGAATGGAGTAGTACTTTTGGGTGAATTTGTACAATTCAATTCTACTCTAAAAAAATCACCTGCACTGCATTGGGTTTTTTCATATAATGATACTAGAATATGTTTTAAATTGAGTTCAAAAAGGAAATAGTTTTGAATCTAAAAACTAAGGTTTTAAGTCAAAATAGTACTTTCGAGGTTGAATTTTGATTGATTCAATTTGGGTCCCTCTTAATTGCGCACCATTTTGTTCATGTAATTGTCCTAGAATGTGTTTTAAATTGAAGTTCAATTAAAGGAAAAATTTTTGAAATCAAAAAGGTTTTAATGAAAAATAGTACTTTTCCTTAATTACCTCCCACCAATTAAATATTAATTTAATTTTTTTATTTTTAACATTCTAAAATAAATGCACGAAGATGTTGAAGGGGCATATTAATATATTATTATTGGGATCACTCTAATTAATTAAAATCAATTAATTAATTTTTAATAATAATAATTCTTCCGCCGCATTAATCAATTTTTAATTAGCCCCATAAATTAAATATTAAATTCAATTTAACATTTAATCAACCAACTATAATCCGAAACATCCTAACAATACCTTTGTTCTGACATCCTGGCCCTACCTTATCGACCGGCATTACAAACTAAAGTCGGCCTCGAAGATGAACCTCAGATTCTCAAATCACCGTCTCCATATATTAAAAAAAACAAACTGAAGAAAACTTCCCATTTCGTGAAGTAACATTCTAGCACCGAGCTCTTTATCCAGGACCGATGTCAAAATGTCGAGACCTAAAAAAGGCCAAGACAATGAAGGTGTGAGGACACCATCGATCTCAATCTTGATCGTCTGAAGATAAAGAGGTTTATGGAGTTTACAACCGAATAAAAGAGGGTTTGGCCGAGAAATAACATTTGGGGGTGCAAGATATTATGACGCGTCATGAACAAAATCCAAAGTCACAAATTATGGGATGTAAGAGTAATATTTTCTTACTCATTTACTAATATAACCTTATGCACTAATTGCATTGAAAAGTATAACACTCATTAAATAGGTTTATAATAAAAATTTTACATACATAATTTGTTTTATCAATATAATGTCTTAATCTTTGTGAAAAAAACAAACAAGCTTATATAATTGAGACACATGAGAAAGTAGTTATTTATACCCCTTTCTTTTCAACTCGAGTTTTAATGTGAGAGTTGTTGTTTATTAGTATTTAAATGGATAAAAAATGAGTTTTAATTGAGGGTATTGTAGTTCTTTTACTTTATTATTAAAGTAGATGACTTTTTTTGGGTAATAATAATGACATGAGATGTAATTTTAAGATGTTTGGAGGGGATAATTGAAAAGGTAATAATTACTTTATTGTCTTTTTATTGAAAAGAATTTAAATAAGTATGAGACTAAATTGTTTAGAAAAAAAAATAAACTAATATGGGATAGAGGGAGTATTATATTGTAATTGAAAGTGAGAAAAAAAGTGATATGATTGGATGGATTAAATTTTATGAAAAACAATGTCCCGGGGTATTTTATCATTTAAATGTTGAAATTCTAACCTCATCTCGTATGAAATTAAATCCAAAACATCGTCTACATAACTTATCACCTTTTTTTTGAAATTGAAAAAAAAAGCCTTAAAGAATAAAAAACCTGGTCCCAAATTTTATCGAAAGTGTACAACTTATGACCCCAAAATTAATCGCGATGGGAAAATTAATTTAAACGATGTTCGGTTTGGGCGTCAAGCACAACGCATATGCTCCTTCAAATTAGAGATTTACTAATGAAATATTTTCATATTTTTTACATATGTCACCTTTCAATAATTCCATTTAATAAACAATCCATAAATTGAATGGGCGCTCCAAATAATAAGAAATATTTTCATAAAAATTCAAAATTTTTTATTAAAAATTAAAATAAATTACATTAAAAAATAAAAAACATTTTTCTAATATTAGATAAAAACGTTTATTCAACACTCGATCAAAGAAGCTTCAAATGGCAGTGCAAATTATCAATCGAAGCCATTCCTAAATCAACAAAAATCCAGATCAAATCGATCATTATAAACCCAAATAGCATTTTCCATCAACAAAATCAAATCAACCAATTAGGAGTATTTCATCTAAATCAATGTATTTTAAAATCTTCGTGAAAAAAACCTATTTCTCGCTCGATCCAGAAAACGCAATCAACCATGGACTAAATTGAGTATAGTCAGTTCTTTTCCGATCTAAAGGCCTTTTTGCTCGGCGGCGCCTAGGGCGGCGGTTTCGATAAAAGGTTTTTTTTTTTTATGCGCGAATTTGAAAATCAAGAGTGGTGAAGATGGTGTAATGTTTTAAAAATTCTTCAAATTTTAAAAACGGTTTTGAGGTTTTCGATTTGGGGGATTTAATTTGGTGAGAGTTGGGGTGTTTAATTTTTTGAAGAAAAGGGTTTCCGATTTCACTAAAACGGCGGGTGGGGGGTTTATTTGATATTAAAAAATTGAATTAGTGACGTTAATTTTTAAAATAATAAAATAAAAATTATTATTATTAATTTTCAAATATAATTTTTTAAAATATTTGGAGAAGAAGGATATATAATTGAGACGTGAAGTATTACTACAACATAATTGACTTTATTTAAACTCTTTGTAGTAACACTTTTTAGTTTATGTAATCATTATTATTATAAACTATTCTAATTTACATATTATGTAACACTTTTATTAATTATTACACTTGCATGTAACACATTTAAATATATAACACTTTTTAGTAACACTTTTATATATAGGTAAATAAACACTTTTACATAAATAACATTTTTTAGCAAAACTTTTAAATGTAATTTTTAAGAAAATTGGAATAAAGTGGACATATGTACCACTTTCAATTAGTTTTAATTTAAATATATAATATAACATATTTTAGTAATAATTTGTATTAACTATTTATATAAAAAAACATATAAATATACTTTTATTTATAATACATATAATAAATAAATTTGATATTTATTATGTGCATTACATTTATATATATTTCTTGTACGAATAATTTATTATATTATTTATTATCTTAGTAAATAATATATAAAACATTTTAACAATATATCTTATAATTTTTTAAACATTTTATGTTCCTATACTAAATTTATTACATAATATGTTTATTAATATATGTAAAAATATATAATTTATAGTTTTTATTTAGAATTATAATATAAAAAAATGATTATACTAATTTTGATTTTTTTTTTAAGAAAGTATTAAAAATTTTGATTTTAATAAATGTTATTTTAAAAGAAAAGAAATTAAAAATAAAATTAGATTTTTCAAAAAAATTAAAAACCAACAAACGAACGTCAAACAGATTCAAGTATAATTAGCGTTCAGAATAGGTAAAAGACGTGAATTAGCTTAGTTGGTATGGCTTAGTTAAAATTGCCTTGAGGTCCAAGGTTCAATCCTAAGGAAAATCTTCCCACGTCTAAAAAAATATTATGTTCCATCGAACCGTGTTTTAATCGAAATTTTTTTTTTATTAATATTTGAAATTTAAACCCGTTATAACAAAAAAAAAATATATTTATATATTTATGTAAAATCCAATTAATTTTTTTTTTTTATAATTTATTTTCTTTACAAAATTGTTACAAAAGTTCATCGAGTAATATTTTAAAGTGTTACCAAAAGGTTTATTGGTAACACTTTTTTAAAGTGATACATAAATTATAAAAAGTGTTACTTTAGATTTTAGAAGTTCAAAAAGAATTTCAAAAACTTAAAAAGTCAAATTTATTTGCTTCTTTAAGAATATTATTATAACAGAAAATATTTCAAAATCGTTATATAATGTAACTTATGAGGTAGTTACACGAAATAGCGTTAGGGCATTCAAACGCATCATTAGTTAATTTTGGGGTTAAAATTTATAATTTATTGATCAAAATTTGAGACTATATTTTATTCATAAATTTTTTTTAATTTATTTTAAATAAAGTGATAAGTTATAAATTATTTTATTCATTTAATCCTCAATGAGTGCAAAACAAACATATCCCTTGTAAATATGGAGTTTAATGATTAATTGATTAAGAAACTAAAATAAAATTAGATTTAGTTCAATAAAAATCTATATAAATTAATATCCAAATCCGATTTTTTAAAAAGCGGTTCCATAATAAAAAAAAAAAGACAGTATATTTTTGTTAGATATTTAGTCCGTTTTAAAATTTGTGTTAAAGTGGAAAAGTGAGGGAGGTGGTTGTGAAAGGACCCGGGAAGATTAAAGAGAGAATATGGAAAGAAATAGATTCCAAGGCAGGCAGAGGAGTGTTGAGCTTCAATTGGGCTCTTTGCATTGTAGCAAGTCCCAAAGCACAGTAACAAAATTACAGATTAGAGAAAAAGAGGTGACACACACACATTACCTGTGGAAAAGCATGGGATGCCCTGTCACTCTTAAACACACAAACACAGATTGGCCCATCTTTTTTTCTCACACACCTATATCTATGTGTATATAGATACAACACGTGTAAGTTTAATAGGATTCGTTGTCATAGTATTTATAATATATTTTAAAAATAAATAATTTATTATATTGAAAAATCTGAAATTTTTTTATATTAAATTGTTTAAAAAATAATAATAAAATAATAAAAATGAATTACATCTTTCAATATAATAAATTGTCTCCCTATGGAGTAATGAATAATCAGTGAATGCGTTTTTTGTAATATTATGTTGTTTTGGATAAAAAAAGATTAGTGAAATTATTTTTTTCCATTGTGAGATAAAAAAAAATGGTATGTTTATTGGTTTTTTTGTAATTTTTTTTTGTAATATTAAATTATAATATAAAAATTATAGATTATATTAAAAAATATTTTTTATTTATATTAAATTGAAAAAAATAATTATATAATTAACTGTAAATAAATTATATTTTTATAATATAATAAATTATATATTTTTAAAATGTACTGTATAAAGGTACACTATACTCTAGATACGTTAGAGATTCCGTCATTTAATATATATGCATGTATTTATTGGGTTAGGAAAATGAGGTGTGTACATGAAATGATGAATGATTGGTATTGTATCATCACAATCCAGGTGAGGTGGCTTTATTTTATTTGAGGCTTTGGATCTGATTTTAGGTCTAATGGTGTCTTTTTTTAGGAAAAGAGGAAATGGGGTTTGTAACCTATTAATTTTTGTGTTGAAAAACAGAAAAGCCTGCGCAGATCAAAATCTGGGGTCAAAATCACAAGCTAGCTACACTCCATTAATAATTATTCGCATCGTTTTTTTAATAAAATTTTTAAATTTTTTTTCTGGGATTTTCCTACACTTTTGAGGTGGAGAAAATGAAATAGGATAACCCTTTTGTAATATGCAAACGTATTTGTCCTATAATTTATGGATTAAGTTTTTTAATAATTTAATAATTTATTTCATTTTTATAAATTAATTTCAATTTTTTTTGATTTTTTTATTTTAATCTTATAAATTATTAAATTTTTTAAAATTGGTCCTTTTAATTTTATAATTTTTCTCCAAATTTATAGGACCAAAAATTAAAAACAATAAAATTAATTTCAAAAACAATGCAAAAAACCATTTTATTGTTTTTTTAAAAAAATTTTAAACTTCATATAATTTTCCTAATTGTATTCAAACTTTTATATGAAATTTAGAATTTCGTCAAATATTTTCACCAACACTTTCATAATTAATATAGAGCAAAAAAATTCATAATTAAATTGAACAAAAAAATACTCAAACATATATTTTAAAAAAAATCAATAAATGAAAGGCAAAAACAACAAAACTCTCACATTTTTTCCATGTGGATAAATGAAAAATTTAAGGTCATTTCATTTTTATAAGAATAAATATTCCAACATTATGTGATAAAATGTATGTATGATAAATATATGAATCAAGAACCACCTTCACCTTTTAATCTTTCATGGATTTCCTCCAATTTCGAGTGGGATATAAATACGAGGGAAAAAAATTTTCCCCTTTTATATTGTTTTCTATAATTTTTTTTTAACATTTGTAATGATAAAATTATGATATTTTATTTTTAAACACACTTTTATATGTCAATAAGGGGATAAAAATATAAAATTGAGATGTTAGAAAGTTACTTTCTCTGAATTACATTTGATTTATTAACCATGACTAATTATGTTTTTCTTAGAACTATTAAAAAAGACCTAAGATATATGTTTAAATTTTTATAGTGTAATATATTTATTTTATTTTTAACTAAATATAAAAAAATATTGAAAAAATTGCAGTTGGATTATTTCAATAACCGGTTGAACTAGATTGAGTGAACCGGTAACCGCCTCCAAAATTTTTTGAACACCGTCCTTGGATGAAATGGACTTCCGGTTCGATCAATCTATGAAAACATTAATCTGATTTTATTTATATATATATATATATATTTATATAAATATATATATATATATATTTATTAATTTTGTGTTGAAAACAAGAAAAAAAAATCGCAGGGGTATATATTTTTTCATTTTAATTTATATTTTTAAAATCCATTAATAATTATTCGCAAAATTTTTTAAATAAAATTAAATTTTTTTTTTTGGGGATTCAAATTCACTAAAAAGAAAGCTTGATTCTTTGGGATCCTTCCTTTCTTCAAACGGAAGGAAACAAGATAGAATCGAGATCATTCTTGAAATGTCTTTTCAACGATATTCCTCAATGTCCTAAATTCATGAAACGTGAGGTTGCTTGAGCTACATCTATCTCTTGTCTCACCATGAGATGTCCAAAATCGGTATATGCTTTTCAATCTTTTTCTCAATCAAGATGACGAACAAATTTTCTCGACCACTAGCTTTTTTCCATTCATACATTTCAACAAACATGGAATGTCAACTAGCGGGCCTGATCTAGGTCCCATTGTCTAATTGCATGATTACAAAATTCTTCCACCACATTCCTATACTCAAAATTATCTTCTATAATCTATCTAAGGTGGAAAATGAAATTCGATAAAAGTTAAAGCTAACATAGGATGTCCCTATATTTTATGGATTAAGTTTGTTTTTTTAAATTTAATAATTTAATTTATTTAAAATTAAACCTCAAAGCATTTTAATCTATAAATTATCTACATTCATTTTAATTTTCTAATGTATTCTAATTTAAACATCATTAATCAAAAAATCAAAACAATCAAATTAATTTTAAAACAATGCCAAAATTTTTGGGCTAAAAAATTTAATGGAACAATTTAATATCTTTTTATGAAACAACTAATTTTTAATGAAATAACTAATACCTTTAGAATGAAACACCTAACCACTTTTTTTATTAATGAAACAACTAATACCTTTGAATAAACACCAATAATTTTATTATGAAACAACTAATACCTTTTGAATGAAATAACTAATACCTATGAATGAAACACCTAATACTTTTTCCCAAAACAACTAATTTTACCTTTTAATGAAACACCTAATATATTTTAATGAAACAACTAATACTTTTAAATGAAACAACTAATATCTTTAAATGAAACAACTAATACTTTTTGAGTGAAAAAACACACAAATCTGAAAACCAGTATAAACCACAATCTAATCAAACAACAAATAATAATCCTAACATATAACAACAATTAAACTAAATTAAACAATCTAATATTCAAACAAAACAACAATTAAAACCAAGATAATATTAACCAATTAATTAATCTAACACTATATATATATATATCCTGACATATATAGATATATAAATATATATATACACATATATATATATATATACACATAAAATTTGGTTACATATATAAAGAAATATTAAATAAAAAATAAATAAATTAATTACCTATATATATAGAAGATTGGGGGCGGGAGGTGGATGAGGATTTTTTAAGCACACATATAGTCTTTATGAGGATTGAGGAGATGTTAGAGAAATGCAAGTAAATACATTTGGAATTTCGGCGATAGCCAAATTGAAAAAAGGAGGAGGGCAACACGGGCTAATGAATTTCCATTGAAATTGAAAAAATGGAGAAGCGATTGGAAATTCCATTGGAACTGGAATATTTGGTTTGAAGAGATGAAAAGAGAGAGCAATTGGTAATAAAAAAAAATCGGTTATAAACCAAATTTATGAACCCAATCCAACCATATTTGTAAAAATCGAACGATCAAACCGCATATTTCAAGTCCTTTGGTTGGTTTGATCCAAAATCGAAATCTTTTAATTTTCAAAAAAAGCTTGACAAAAAACGGATAATTTTTTGCATGCAGACGGTTTTTAAAAACATATAAAAAATAATCTAAAATCCATTAGTTTCTAAAGCTAAAAACAATTTATAAAGGTTAAGCATTAAGACGCGTTCCAAAAATCTAGTTAAAACTCACATTTTAAGTATCACTACGATAAATTGTTTTATAGCTTAAAAATTAAAATAATATTTTGAAAAAAATTATTAAACCAAAAAAATGCCAGAAAAAAAGATAAGCTTTAAAAAAATTTTGATTTTAAAAAAAAAAAAAAAATTTCGAAAAAAAAAATTATTTCGAACTCGGTCTAGGATAAAATTTTTTACTAGTAAAAAGTTTGTGCTACTAAATTTCCATATAAAAATTATGTTTTCTAATCACCAATCAAAAATTCATGATGAAATTTTTAAATTTTCTCCGATTTCTTGATTTTACTATAAAAAAATAGTAATATTGAGAGAAATTATAGATTTAGAAAAAATTTATCTTAGGGAAAAAAAAGAGGGGGGTAAGCAATAATGAAGGGTGGGATGGGACCAAATGGCAGGGCGTGGGAAGGACGACCATGACATTGTCGGTTGTTTTTTTTGCCTTGACATCGATTCTTAATCTCTCTCCCCCTTGTTCTTGTTGTTTCCCACTCATCTCTCTCTCTCTCTCTTCTTTAGCTTCATCACAAGCAACTAAGCTGTCTCTTGTTGGAACCACTGCAACACCAACACAATCTTCCCCACCATTCTCCCCCTTCCCAAAACCCCTCTTTAAACACACTACCTTTTACTTAACCAAACCCTTATTTCCTTTATCAATCAATGGGTACACATGATCATGTTATCAATATCATGTATCACAATTTGGGGATTCATTAGATTAATTTAGTGATTTTTTTAGGGTTTGGCTTCAAAAAATGTCTTTACCAAACGAAGACAAAGAAATGAGGGTACAACACCTCCCTCGAAACCCACCCGGAAAAACCCGACCCATACCCGCCCAAATCCTACCCGCGGATCAGCTACCGCGAGTGCCTCAAAAACCACGCCGCCAACATTGGCGGCCACGTCACCGACGGCTGCGGCGAGTTCATGCCAAGCGGCGACGACGGAACCCTGGACGCGCTAAAATGTGCCGCCTGCACCTGCCACCGCAACTTCCACCGCCGTGACTCCGCCGCCGCCGTCGTCCACCCCCTCCACCTCCCCTCCCCCTCCATCAGCCACCACCGCGGCGGCGACCACTGGGTGCAGCCGGTGAAAATGGCCTTCGGCGGCGGCGGGACGGGCTCCTCGTCTAGTGAGGAGCTCAACTTCGACGCGTACAATTCTGCGGCGGCGGCGCCGCCGCAGTTCGCGTCGAAGAAGAGGTTTCGGACGAAGTTTTCGACGGATCAGAAAGGGAAAATGCTGGAATTTGCTGAGAAACTGGGGTGGAGGATTCCGAGGGAAGACGACACGGAGGAGCAGAGGTTTTGCGCGGAGGTGGGAGTGAAGAGGCAGGTTTTCAAAGTATGGATGCATAATGATAAAAGTACTAGTTCTTCTAAGAAAACTGATGCACAAGAATTTTAGGGTTGATATTTTTGATTGATTTGCGAATTTGGGCGATGTTGATTTGAGGGAGTCATGCATCTTTAGTTTAGGGTACTCATGATGCTTAATTTAGTGTAGTAGAAGATTGGTATGTTGATAGGTTATTAAGTTGCATGCTTCTTTCATTTTTAGTAACCACTTAATTCTACTCAGATTTCTTCGTAATTTATCTAGTTTATGCTTTTCTTATCGTTCAATTTCTCATTTTCTATTTCGAATTTGTTTGCAATCTCAAGAATTACTCTACAATCACGTTTTTTTTTTTAAAGTTTTGTCTACCAGCTTTAACATATAAGTGCTTGTATATCACATTTTTAGAGTTTTACCCATGTGAGATGGAGTTTGAAACTCGACTTTTTGAATAATTAACATAACTTTCATTTTTACATGACAAAATGGAAAATTTGAGTGATTTTGATTATTGATCGCATGATACCGTTATCTCTATTCTTTAAAGTTTGGACTTGAATTTTGAAAAATTCAAGAGGAATGTTGTCATATGGTGTCGTTTTTGAAGTTTGCATTTCATTCATGGCACGGCCTAGGCTTTAGATATTGTCTATTTGTTTCACTATTTGTTGGATTTATCTCGCAGATTCAATCGCAAGATTTATATCAGATTTTAAAATCGTTTGACTTTAATATTAAAAAAGGTGCAATTTACTTGCACTTGATTGTTGTAACTATTAATATGAAAAAATAGTTGCATGTTTCAATATAGATAAATCAAATTAATTTTAAAATGTATTTTGAAATCTTTTGGTCTTGCAGATTGGATGGATAGATAATTTAGCCTTTGTCTAATCATTTTTTTTTTTTTACACTGGTCTATTCATCATTTAATATTTTTTTTACATTGATGAAATCTTTTCCCCTTTAAATAACACTTTGATGAATATTTATTATAAGTTTGCAATATATTTTGTGCACTATATTAAAGATGGAACTTCAGCAGAGCAATAAAACAGGTTCAATAAAAAACATGCCAAAATCTTGAACCAAACAATGATTTTTCATGCTATTTTTAATTTAGACATCTTTGTGTAGTTATGCCGTTATGGGCGTTTTTTTGTCTTTTGAATGTAGATCATTGATGATAGACTGGTCATTTTGACTCATTTCACTGGAGTGCTGGATGTATATACGTAAAATTTAAAATTTTTACTCTTGAATCAAGAGGAAATTCCAATTTTGACTCTTACAAATAAACTCGAAATTTGACTTTACATTCTCCAATATCTTTTTAAATTCAAAATATGATATCATCATTATATATATCACATACTTAAAATTTGTTTATAATATAAAATTAGTATCATTATATACACACTTATAAACTGTTAATGTTACTCATATAAATTAATATCTATAATATTTAATATTATAATTTAAATTTATAAATATAATAATTAATTGATAAATATTATAATATTAATTTATAAACATAATAATATAAATTTCATATTATGAATAAATTTTATCAGACATCTATTTCATATATATTACTTGCAAGGGGGTGCTTGAAAATAAAATTTAGTGCAACTGAGTAATAAGTAATTTCATGGGACATTCATTTCTTAATTAAGAAAAGACGATGTTTGATGCATCTGACTTAAACAATACATAATAGAAGATTAAATAATTAAATATAACGCTCATAGTGACAAATTATTATAGCTCAAGTGGTTAGAATATATAACAATATTTTTTATGTTCCGTAGATCATGAGTTCGAGTCATTTTAATTTATGATATTTGGCACCAAAATAAGATCCACAAATTTGCATAAAAATGTTTGTGGTGTAACTTGGTTGTAAAGAAAGTATAGTGTGAACAAGTTTTACCGTGAATCCTGTTAAAAAAGTGTGACTTATATTACTAAAGTGTGTGACTTTTTACTTTAAAGTGTGTGACTTTTTGCTATAAAGAGTATTACTCATAAAAGTGTTGGGGAATAAGTTGCACGGATCTATTCGGGGATGAATATTTAAATACAAATTTAATTCTAACAATTATTATTAGCATGAATTAACCCATATTAATTCAAATAATAATTTCAACAACAAATCATGCATATAAACAATTCACGTAAATCCTACGACAATGCGAAATACTACGAGTTTACGGAACTTACCTCTTGAATGACAATGGTCTTGTATGTGAAAACTCACCAAAAGTCCTTCCCAAGTATTCCCTAGTCCTTGCTCGATAATCCGGCCAAGGATACTTTCATGAACAATTAACAAAAGGAAAAAATAAACTTTGTTGCACCACTTTCGTGGATTTGCTAATTTTTCCAGCACATGGAATTGCACTTGGGAATGAAAGAATCATCCCCTATTTATAGATAGGTGATGGACGATTTTTGGGGTAAAAAAAATAATGTGGGAAAAAATATTTTCTTGATCTCCAAGAAATCTTGAATATATCTCCTATATTCTTTTTCCCATAATTATAATATTCCACAAAAAATCCCACCTTATCAACATTATGGATTTTTCAAAATATTAGGTCAAGATTCCAAGATTTGGATCTTCTTGAATTTATGAGAAATTCTTGTATTCCAAGAAATACATATCTTCCATAATATCTTTTCAAGAAAATCAAGAAAATCTTTCTTGCCCTTTTTGTTTTCAAAAAATTTTGAAACACCTTATATGAATAACCAAGTGGGAGATTTCTTGAATTTAATGAGATAATCTTGTATTCCAAGAATACATATCTTCATTCCATAACAAAATTCAAAGAAAATCTTTTCTCCCATTTTATCCATAAATTTCGAAAATTACAAGGAAAAAATAGGCAACAAATTTATTTTATTTTTTAAACACCTTTTTCAGCTTATTGGACTTTATCTTGTGCTACTTGGGGGCCTTTAGGAGAATTAAGATTGACCTTCCAATGGATCTCAATTATCAATATTGAGCCACAATATTTTTTCAAGCCCATAAATATTAATTAATCCACTACATAATTAATATCAAGACTATCCATCTTAACCCATATTACAGCTTAATATGGCTCCCTTGCTATTATTTCCAAAGGTTTAAGATTATCTAGCCCATTAATTAATTCAAGCCAATCAAATAACTTTCTATTAATTAATATCTTTTATCCTTGGTAAATGAACGGTTCAACATTATTATCCATACCTAAACTAGTTCCACTTGCAAGATTTGGTATGATAAACCTTATGAACCTCCCAAGGGGCAATCGAACAAGCCGTGACTTGCACACGATTCTCCTCGATTAAATCTTAGCAATCACACATGTGGCCAATAATATTGCCCAAGATATAGGGTATTGAATCTCAATCGATTCTCTTCCCATAATAAGTCAAAGCAATAGTTACTAACCACACGCAATCCTATTTAAGGGACGTAAGATTAATAAATAATTAACCACCGAGGTCTAATTCTTCCCCTTGTTCGCTTATGAAGAATTTATCCTCCCGTTAGGTCTTCTTCAATTCATCACCATGCACTAGTGTAATCTCGTCAAGACAAACCAATCGAGCCTTACACTACAACCTTTCACGATGGATTGTTCATTTCCATCTAGGTCGTGAATGGTGTACTTTTTTAGTTACAAGGAACTGTTAATTTAATCTTCGTGATCTTGGTATCACTAAATTAAATACAATGTAACACGACTATTTAATGAACAAGCTATGCAAGAAATATATGTAACATTCAATGATATTTAAAGCAAAGAAAGGATAAACAATTTATTTCAAAGAATAAGTTCTTAAATTCAGGCCAGTCTCGATTATACAAAGTAAAAACATACTTTCCAAAGATAATCCCAACAATCTCCCACTTATACTCAAAGTCTTTAAGTATACATCAAGATGTCTCGTAGTTCCTAATACGTGACATCAAAAGTCACCTACACGAACCTTTAGTTACAAGGAACTCATTAATTTAATCTTTTGTGATCTTGGTATCACTAAATTAACTACAATGTAACACGACTATTTAATGAACAAATATGCAAAGAAATATATTTAACATTCAATGATATTTAAAGCATCGCTGAAAAAAACAATTTATTTCAAAGAAATAAGTCCGAAATTTAGTTAGTCTAATTATACAAAGTAAAAGCATACTTTCCAAAGATAATCCCAACAATCTCCCACTTATACTCAAAGTCCGCTTAAGTATACATCAAGATGTCTCGTTAGTTCTAATACGTGACATCAAATGTCACCTACACGAACCTAATAATGTCTCCCACTTATACTCAAAGCAGATTGGCAACCGCCTTGACACCCATTCCTTTCACATGTCTCTCGAATGTATTCAGAGGCGCACTTTTGTGAATGGATCACCCAGGTTGTCTTCCCGACGCGATCTTTGCCAATTTATATCTCCCTCTTAACGATTTCTCGATAAGATGTCTTTTCCTTCAAGCAGGTGTGTTTGTTTGACTCGTGGACTCTTGGTTCCTTTGAATTTGGTAATCGCTTCAAAGAAATATTGCTAGACAAATTCGAACTCCATCCAAGTCCACTAAGAAGTCTCAGAGCCAAAAATCGGTTCTTTTTCACCGCTTCACAAGCAGCCTACTTACCCGCTTCTATGGTTGAGTCAAGGTTGCATTTCGCTTCACACTCGTCCATTTCATGGCTACACTTCCCAAAATGAAAACACACTAACCGAGGCGAGATAGTTTCGAATCTATGTCTCGATTGGAAATTCGAAAGTACGTAGCCGATGGGGATTAGACTATCCGATCGATAAACCAACATTCTATCTCGAGTTCTTTTTCAGATACTTCGTATCGTTTTTAATCGCCAAATGTTGTTTCTTCCTCGTTACTCGATATCTTGCCACCATGCCAACGACAAAGCGTATATCCGGTCTCATACACAACATTGCATACATAAAGGCTTCCGAAAATCAAGCATAAGGAATGCCTCTCATGTCATCTATCTCCTTTTGTGTCTTAGGGCACATTTTCGATAGATGGATTCCATGCCTAAAAGGTACGAAGCCTTTCTTGGAATCCTCGCATGTCAATCGCTTTCAAGACAAATGTCTATGTATGAAGCTTCATGATAAGCTATCATCATTTTCTTGCGATCTCGAAAGTGATCTTGATCCCAAGGATGTGCCCGCTTCCCTAAGTCCTTCATATCAAACTGTTTTGAAAGCCATGCCCTTACGCCCGATAACACCTTTACATCGCTTTCGGCGAGCGTAATGTCATCTACGCATAAAGATTAAGAATACCAATGCAGCTCCGACACTTTTTATACACACAACTCTCAAACTCGCTTTTGATCAAACCCGTAAGACTTTATAACATGATCAAAACATTGGTTCCAAGCTCGATGCCCGCTTGAGTCCGTAAAATGGACTTCATGAGCTTACAAACTAGGTGTTCTTGCCCTTTTCAATGAAGCCTTGGGGTTGTTGCATATAGATTTCCTCATCAAGACTTCCGCTAAGAAAAGCCGCTTTGACATCCATTTGCCGATTTCAAAATCGAGATGCTTATATATCGACAAAGAGAACCCTTGATGGACTTGAGCATTGTTACAGTGAGAAGGTTTCCTCATAATCGATCCCTTCTTTCCGAGTATAACCTTTTCGCCACAAGCCTTGCTTTGAAGGTTTCCACCTTCCCATCCTGGCCCTCTCTTTCTCTTGTATACCCACTTGCAACCAATAGGTTTTACCCCATTAAGTGGTTCGACTAGCCCCACACTCGTTATGATCCATAGACCCCATTTCGCTTTCATTGCTTTTTGCCAAGAAACCGCATCCTTATCTTGGATTGCCTCATCAGATGTCCATGGGTCCGATTCATCTTGTCCGGGAATCAAGTCCGAGGACTCTCCTATCCCCATGAATCTCTCGGCGTCTCACAACCCTCCCACTACGACATTTGCGGCACCTGGCCAGAAAGTGTGTCGCTTTGGTATATCATCTTGTACAACTTGGCAATGAGGTTAGCCCCTTAGCTCACTTAAGGTAATCTCACTTCCGGTCTTTTTTCATATATACTTTCCTCCAAAAATCTAAAGTGGGTGCTTATGACCACCTTTTGATCTTTGGGGACCATAAAACATACACTCTTTTGTTCCTCGGGTATCCTATAAACAATTTTAATTCGACGAGGATCCAATTTCTGGCTTCCTTGTCCAACACGAGGCCTGACACCCCCAAATTCTCATTTGTCTCATACTAGGCTTGCCGGTCCACAATTGTTTGGGAGTTTTGGGAACCGACTTGGATGGCACCAAGTTCAAAATGTAAGCCATCGCTTCCAAGGCATGACCCCAGAATCCACTTGGGAAGATCCGCATAACACATCATTGATCTAACCATTTCCAAAAGAGTTCTGTTTTTTCGCTCCGCAACCCCGCTTTGTTGAGGGGTTCCGTGCAAATACCGATGCAATCCTTCATCCGGCAAGTAGTTCAAAAACTCATCACGAGGTACTCGCCTCCACGATCGGATCGTAGAAACTTGATACGTTTTTCCCTATGATTCTTTGCTTGAGCCTTAAATTTTTTAATTTGTCAAAGGTCTCATATTTTATGCTTCATAAGGAAAATATAACCGCACTTCTTGAGTAGTCATCAATAAAAGTGACGAAATACTCGAACCTCTCTTGACATGGTTGACATTGACCACATACGCCTGTGTGAACGATTTCTAACACTTCTTTGGCTCTATTCCCTTGGCTCCGAATGCCCTCTTCGTCATTTTACCCTCCAAACACGATTCACAAAGTTGAATCGGGTTCAACTTGGAGAGACTCCAATGGACCGCCTTTCACCAACCTTTGGATCCTCTTTTTGGATTAATATGTCCCAATCTTAGATGCCATAGAAGTGTTTCGCTCACGCCCGATGAATGTTTTCTTTTTACCTAAATAGTTGATGTGTTATAGGATGCATTTCGTGAGTGGTGTGCATAAGCATCAGATAGAGATTACTTGACAACGCTCCATGACAGATAAATTTATCATAAAGAGAAATGGTAACAACTTTATCAAAAGTAACCAAATATCCATCAAGGTAAAGTTTAGAAACCGAAATCAAGTTCTTTCTAAAATTCGAACGAAAAGTACATCTCTTAAAATTAAAACTCTCGCCTTCAAAAGACAGTGCACTTCTCCCATCGCTTCACCGCCACTCGTGAAGATCGCCCAAAGGTGATGAGGATCTCACTCCCACTAAGTTGTCGTCCGCTTTGAACCCCTCAGAAAGTGAAACATACATGATCAAGGATCCTCAGATTCACCACCCATAAATGGGAGGCATACGCAGCTAAGCAAGTTTCAAATAACTAGTGCGTGAGAATTACCTTTCTTTTCATTCCTTTGGGATTGGAACAGTCGACCTCCAATGTCCTCTCTCACCGCACTTGAAGCACCTCCCCTTAGCCGGGCTTGCTCACCCTCCACCTCCCTTCACCTTATCTTTGCCTTTGGCAACACTTGAGTTCACTTGTCTGCGGCTCTTGTCCTTTTTCTTGTTCTACCACCCTTTGGCCTAGAAGAAGAAGAAGGTCCACTTGCCACCAAGACTTGGCTCTTTTTCCCTAATATCGCTCTCTTCCGAGACCAAAGCTTGCAAATAAATCGCATCGAGAACTTTTCGATTATTCATCCGATAGTTCAACCCGAATCGCTCAAAACTTTTCGGCAGAGAACGCGGCCCCTTCGCGTGTTCCTCCACCATTTTCATAGAGAGCAAGTCCCTCATGGTGATCCGACGAGCCACTTTTGCTTCGATGTTGAAACATCGCTTTAAGACTAGTCATGATGTTTGCAATGGCCGGTCTCAACGCTCGTGTTGGTGTTGCAACACATCCGACATTGAAGCCAAGATGGTACACTTTGCCATTTCGCTGAACGCCCCAACAAGATACTCTTTTCTTAACCGATTTACTTGACTCGCTATTTGGCTTTTTTCTCGGTTTAGGTGTAGTGAGAACCCGCTATGGCTTTGTGCAAAGGAGGACAATAGTAAGTTTATTTACCCAATCAACAAAGTTTTCACCAAGAAGAAAATTGTCTTTAAGTATATTGAACAAAGGATTAAAAGGTTATGACATGATGAACCAAATAAATAATAATATGCATAAGCACAAGTATATCACAAGATTCGATCACATGTTTCATATTAAAATCTCCAAAAAATATGAACACGATCACCTAACATTCAAAAAACTTTAAATAAGCCACGGGGTGGGTCATTATTTAAACACATTCAAGCAAAGTTACAAACAAGAACAATTACAAACCTTTAATGTCCAAGATTAATAGTTGGTTCCCACTTGACCAATATAAAATCGACAGGACTTCGGGAAGTATATGCATATCAATTTTATACCTAAGTAATAACCATGATTAAATACATAATTATTATTTCGCTTTGAACGAGCCTCGTGGGAGGGTCATCGTAGCTACTAGTAATAATCCACAATCATCCGTTAGAATTTATTTATGTGAAAGCTATTTTTTGACCGGCCCCGGGGGAATTTCTCCAAAAGAATTCACAAATAAATAAATTATGGAGGTCAATAATTAATTCAATTTTATTATCCTAATAAAATTGTCAATTAATTGTTTAAACATACTTAGTAATTTTCAAATTGAGATTTTTCAAAACATTTTCTCATGCATCGCAAATTTAAACACAATTTAAATAAGCATAAAATAATGCATAAACATCAAGACAAAAATTAAACATATTGGGCACATTTATCCAATTGTCAAGGTTAATTTTTGTCATGTATTGATCTTGAGAAATTGTCTTCATTTATTTCATCGCTCGCTCGGCTCCCCACTGACCGCTTTAAAAACGCCTTGTCAAGACACGCCATCGCATCATTCATGGACGGAGCGCCGCTTAGCACTCCTCGCCATGTCGATTTGCGCCAGGCGTGGCGCTTGTACCGACGACGCTCGCCGCCGCCGCTTTCGCCAAGAGCTGACGACGCCGCCTGTGTTTGCCCTCGCTTTCGCTTCTGCCGCCCACTGCGCCAAATCGCCGGTCGCGCAACGCCGCCGCTTCGCCAGGCGCTGTTCGCTGTCTGCAGACGCTTACGCCCGCCTCGCGACGCTTCGTCTCACAAGGTGTTCAAGCCGTTCCGGGCCGCCGCTTCGTCAGCTGTTTCCGCTTTCTTCCGCTGGATCCAAGGTCGCCCCGTTGATCCCTCGCTGATCCCTCCGCCTCTACGCCTACGCGCTTGCTAAGAAGCGAGACGCTGCCGCGCGCATGTCTCCTTGCACATTTTCAAGCGACGACACCGCCACGCCTCAGATCCCGTTTTTTTAATTCTTTTCGCTCTCGCCCTCCTTTCCGATCCTAAGCATAATTTATTTACAAAATAAAATAAACCTAGATCTAGACTAGTCTATTACATTGATCAAATCAAACAAATATTAATCTACTCATGGATTTTCTCACGAGACAAAAAACGAATCCGAACGAATCAAATTAAAAAACCACAATTTATATGCATGCATAAATTAAACACATTAAATTCCATGACAATTGATACCGCAAAAAAGATCTAGCAATTCTACTATCCAATTTCAAAATTTAATGACAAATAATTAAATTACAATTTAAAATTCAGAGCCCGAAACCGAGGCTCTGATACCAATTGTTGGGGAATAAGTTGCACGGATCTATTCGGGATGAATATTTAAATACAAATTTAATTCTAACAATTATTACTAGCATGAATTAACCCATATTAATTCAAATAATAATTTCAACAACAAATCATGCATATAAACAATTCACGAAATCCTACGAGATGCGAAAAATACTACGAAGTTTATGTGAACTTACCTCTTGAATGGCAATGGTCTTGTATGTGAAAACAACACCAAAAGTCCTTCCCAAGTATTCCCTAGTCCTTGCTCGACAATCCGTGGAAGGATACTCGCGAACAATTAACAAAAGGAAAAAATAAACTTTGTTGCACCACTTTCGTGGATTTGCTAATTTTTCCAGCACATGGAATTGCACTTGGGAATGAAAGAATCATCCCCTATTTATATATAGGTGAGGGGCGATTTTTGGGGTAAAAAAACAATGTGGGAAAAATCTTTTCTTGATCTCCAAGAAATCTTGAATATATCTCCAATATTCTTTTTCCCATAATTATAATATTCCACAAAAATCTCACCTTATCAACATTATGGATTTTTCGAAAATATTAGGTCAAGATTCCAAGATTTGGATCTTCTTGAATTTATGAGATATTCTTGTATTCCAAGAAATACATATCTTCCATAATATCTTTTCAAGAAAATCAAGAAAATCTTTTCTTGCCCTTTTTATTTTCAAAAAAAAAAAATTTCAAACACCTTATATGAATAACCAAGTGGGAGATTTCTTGAATTTAATGAGATAATCTTGTATTCCAAGAATACATATCTTCATTCCATAACAAAATTCAAAGAAAATCTTTCTCCCATTTTATCCATAAATTTTGAAAATTACAAGGAAAAATAGGCAACAAATTTATTTTATTTTTAAACACCTTTTTCAGTTATTGGACTTTATCTTGGGCTACTTGGGGGCCTTTAGGAGAATTAAGATCGACCTTCCAATGGATCTTGAATTATCAATATTGAGCCACGATATTATTCAAGCCCATAAATATTAATTAATCCCACTACATAATTATTATTGACTATCCATCTTAACCCATATTACGCTTAATATGGCTCCTGCTATTATTTCCCGTGTTTAAGATTATCTAGCCCATTAATTAATTCAAGCCACTGAAATAGCTTTCCATTAATTAATATCTTTTATCCTTGATAAATGAACGGTTCAACATTATTATCCATACCGGAAACTAGTTCCACTTGCAAGATTTGGTATGATAAACCTTATGAACCTCCCAAGGAGGCAAATCAAACAAGCGTATTTCTGCACACGATTCTCCTCAGATAAATCTTAGCAATCACATGTGACCAATAATATTGCCCAAGATATAGGGTATTGAATCTCACTGATTCTCTTCCCATAATAAGTCAAAGCAATAGTTACTAACCACACGCAATCCTATTTAAGGGACGAAGATTAAGAAATAACTAACCACTGAGGTCTAATTCTTCCCGTTCAGCTCAAGAATTTATCCTCCTCAGAGGTCCTCTTCAATGCATCACCATGCACTAGTGTAATCTCTTGGTCAAGACAAACCAATCTCGAGCCTTTACACTACAACCTTTTCACGATGGATTGTTCATTTCCATCTAGGCCGTGAATGGTGTACTTTTAGTTACAAGGAACTCAAGAATTTAATCTTCCGTGATCTTGGTATCACTAAATTAACTATAATGTAACACATACTATTTAATGAACAATTATGCAAAGAAATATATGTAACATTCAATGATATTTAAAGCAAAGAAATGATAAACAATTTATTTCAAAGAATAAGTCCGAATTCGCTAGTCCGATTATACAAAGTAAAAAACATACTTTCCAAAGATAATCCCAACAAAAAGTGGGGGGTGTGACTTATATTATAGCATAGAGTGTCGTAGTGATAACTGAAGTGTGTGACTTATATTATTAAAGTGAGTGACTTATATTACTAAAGTGTATGTTTGTAAAAAAAAAAAATTTCATGGTGAACAAGTTTTCACAAAGATACCAACTCCTAATGTAAATATAATTATAATATCACACTATTTCCTATTTTTAATTATTTAATTACAATGTTTTTTTAAAGTATAGTTAATCTTTTAAGAAAATGATAGATCCACCATTGTTGTTATTCTCTGATATATGATAACTAGAAATTAAAATAATTTCAATCTTTTAGCAAACTCACTCATACTTTTGCATTTATTTTCACAATATTAATACATAAAATACAATTCAAATTCTTAGAAAAATATTAAAAATGTGAAAGTTACAATATAAAATAGATATGTAATGAAGTACTATCCTTATTTTTCTTATGAGTGGGTCTTCTGTGCACCAAGTGCACCGTGCACTCATGTATATGAGTGGCCCATTTTCTTAGAACGGGTCACGGGTTTATTTACAAGGTTGTAGCGCTGCAAACTTCAACAAATTTGGGTGCAGGCCCCAGTGGTTGAGACACCTTCTTTCTATGTTTTGGTACAGGGTTCGACTCCGGTTTGTCCCCTTTTTCTTATTTTTTTCCTAATTCATTTCATTCGGATTTTCTTCTTTTCTTTTTCTACTTTTTTATATTCTTTTTTTCTAATTCTTTGTATTCGAATTTTCTTCTATATATATATTTTTCTTTGAATTCTGCCCAAATTTTGGAATTGACAAAAAATTAGGTCCTTGAACAATGAATAAAAGCTAATATTGAACCGTGCTAGAAAATAGAGAAACATGCAATTAGAAAATACAAAAACATACACCTATATAACATGCAACTACATATAAAAGAAGCATGCAACTACTTATAACAGAAGCGTGCAACTACTCATAACGGAAGCGTGCAACTACTCATAACAAAAGCGAGCAACTATTTATTAAAGAAGCGTGCAACTACTTATAAAAGAAGCGTGCAACTACTTATAACACCTAAAAATCTTCTAGATACAAAAACATACACCTATATAATAAAAGCATGCAACTACTTAGAAAAGAAGCGTGCAACTACTTATAACAGAAGCATGCAACTACTTATAATAGAAGCATGCAATAACTTGCAACACCAAAAAATCTTCCAAAATTTATAGAGTATATCTTCGATATTTACAATATGGAATTGACGGAGGTGAATACGAATTCGGGGTTGAGGAAATTGCTGATGTAAACGAGTTTCAAGAAATTAAATCATATCTTCAAATTAAAATTCTCACTACCCATTAATTAATTGCAAAGAACTGCAGGGAGAAGCAAATTGGTATCACACCGACCACTTTCCATCCCTTTCAGAATATCTGGAAAATTGGTGGACATCATCGTCTGGCCCAGTGCTCTCGCTTCCAGAAGCAAATTTATTTATGAACCAAATTAAGTAATTGGAAGAGTTATGCACACGGATCTTAAATCCAACTCTTGTAGATATATAGACCTAAAATTTTTTTCTTATAATAGTGTTTATATGTTTGTTAAAACGTGTTGAGAGATTACCAAACTTTCTTGAGTCTTGATATCAAAGATACTTGTTTTCTTTAGATCAGCTTGAGATGAGACATTTATATTTTATTTGTCCGAATACCACCACCTTAGCTGATAATGTGTATGCTTCAGTTACACTATAGATTTAAATAAACATAAGCCTTCAGATTAGGCCTAAACAACATTTGAATGGTCATCTTTGAATGGTCATCTGAGGATCTTGAGAGCCATCTCTTTTTATGAATATTCTTAACCATAGAATTATTTTTTTCATTGTGAATCATGTTGAAACAAGCATCCATTTGATCAATGGTTTCACACGGTTCCGTCTTGAAATTTTCGGACACTGGGCAACTAAGGAAAGTTTGTTCTTCTTAATGATATTAATGTCTTCATGCATTAGTGTTATGCGAGTTTGAATCACAATTGGTCTCATAATTTTGGCCTCAAATAGATTTAGTCTCATAATTTTTTTTATTATCGATTTAGTCCCAATAACTTTAACAATTAATGTCCAATTTTAGTCTCAAATTGATCGGAACAACGTAGTTTTGTAGTTTTAATTTGGGGCTTTCCGACGCCATCGTGGATCAAGTGCATACATGTAACTTTTTTTAACAACCAAATTTCAAACATATAATTAAAATTTATATAAAAAACTTAAATCCATTCGATTAGTTTTGAGTTTGGTGGTCGCAGGAGAACTTGGTGTTAGAACATATGGATGTAAGGTACTTGTCAAAGGAGAACAATGAGTGACACGACCAATTTTTATTTAACCCAACTTAATATGATTATAAATATAATTAAACCTCAGAAACATGCTATAATTTTTTTTTCGAGCAACATAACATCAACATCATTTCACACCCAAAATAATCTACTCGCATTCATATAAGATACCAATAAACCAGCGATCCAAAAATCAAATCCCAGGTCACCCAAATCCAAACCAATTCACATATAATTCACAAACAACTTCAAGCACACACTAATACATACCAACCTTTATAACATACTATAACATAACACCTATCCCAAAAGCGACAAAATATAACAACGGAAGCAAAATGAGCCACGGCGTGCCCAACAGAAGTCGTCATCTATGTAAACACTACTCAAAACTCGCAGAAGTCCACAACTCGTCCAAAGAAGATCGCTCGTCACACATCATCGTAATCACCTACAATGCATAAACTATATGAGACATATAAATCTCAATAAGTAGAAATTATGCATGATAATGTGAATCTTTTAAAATCCTTCCCATGCACTCTCATTTGAAATCACAAATTTATTTATGAAACACTCATAGACCCCTGACTCCACCATATACACCGCATAACTCAATCAATATAACAATAATCAAGTGGCCACACAAGTATGATCCCGACGTGAGGCTCCATCCTCCTGCAGGGCCCATCGAGGGTCCCCCCATCGCGCCCCTCAGTCCACCAGAAGTCATCCCACCACGCCGACTCATAATGGTGCAATCCAGGATCTACCCTCCAAATGCCTAGCGAGATCCATCACCAAACTTGATCCCCGTCCACCAAGAGTTCCCCCACTAAGCACCCACATAATCACAACATAATCATATAAGACGGTGGCCCACGCTAGGTAGCCTATGCTAGGTTTCCCTAGGTCGCCTCCTTCTCGTGTCGCCCTAGCCGCCCTGTATAATCAAGTACAAACACATCATTTAATAAAAAAAACTTTCAGATAATGCATGATATGCGCGATGCAATGCAACACATAATATCTCTAAGTCTCACATGTCATTGAACTCACAAATTCCATTCACATAAAATATTTAGCTCACCGGCTCTTTTCACGATAATCACTGAATATCAATCAATCTCACTATTCAGGTAAAATTCAGATAATGTCAATTATACACAATTTAATCACATAATACTATGTTTATGCATTGTAGTTGCAAATGAATTTCTACTTACCTCGATTGAGATGAATATTAATACCTCGAGCCCCTAGACCGCCTTATCGAGTTTCACTATCAATTCGATAACAATTAACCATCAATATTACTCGGATTCAACTTTTCATTCTATAAACAATCTAACATTATAAAAACCCTATTATATCACTTAATCAACACTTTCTATGTTTATTTTCTTTATCCTATAATCTTATGCTCATAGAGAAACCCTAATTACCTGATTTAACTCAAAATATGTTAGATAAATTAAATCTTTACAAACCTCCAAGTAAAATTATTAACTAATTTATGAATTACTCATAAAAATATAAATTTAACTAGGTTATTAACTTTTTCGAGACTAGTATACCAAACCCTAAAGATGTTTAATTCAATCTGCTAATATGCATATAAAATTCACAAGATTAGGATCCACGTATATACCTATTTTGATTGCACAACTTTGACGTCTACCGTCTCGAGCCTTCTTTCTTCCTTCTTTATTTTGTTTTTCCTTTTTTCTTTCTTTCCCTCCTTCCCCGGCTCGTCGAAACCCCTGTTCACTTTTTTTTTTCTCAAAGTTTCTGGTGCGCGTGTGTTTGTTGTTTAAGTGATATATGGATGAGTTTTCTAACACCCACCGCCTTAACAAAACTTAATAGGTAAGTTTATTTTTATTTTTATACTTTTATTATACTATTATTGTTATTAGTATTATTACTAATATTATTATATATATATATATACACACACTATACCCTACTAGGGTTATATATAGTATACATATTTTATATATTCACTCTAATTTATATTTACTAATATTATTAATTACTCCCCAAATTATTTACACCTAATTCATACAACAATGGACACTAAAATATTACTAAATCCTAATAAGATATATTTGGGTTTTCTCACCACTAATCACATATAGGTCTAACAAATAATTCAACTTTTAAAACAATTTAAACGCAAAGATAAATAATCTTTGAGTAAAAAATATCACATAAATAATATTAAAGACGTAAATAATATGAAATGCACTCAAAACATGAAATATATTGACCAATGAGTAGTGAGAATCTTGGGTATCACATCCTCCACTTCCTTATAAAAATTTCGTCCCCAAATTTCACTTACTCCAAGAGTAATCGATACTTAGATTTCATTTCATCCTCTCGCTCCTAAGTGGGCTTCCTCTACTTTGATTTCTCCATAAGACTTTGACTAATGTGATTTCCTTATTTCGAAGTTGCTTTTACCTCTCGTAGTAGGATTTCCAACGGTACTTCTTCATATCTCAAATCCTCTTTTAGCTCTACAAGCTCCCAGACTCAAAACATGTGATGTGCCTCGCGATGTATTTTCTCAATGTATACACATGAAACACATTATGTATTTGAAACATCGATTCTGTAGATCAAGTTTATAGGCAACATCACCAACTCGCTCAATAACATGAAACAGCCTATGTATCTTGGATCGAGCTTTCCTTTCTTCCCTTAATAGCTTTTACGATTTCATTGGAGAAACTTTCGTAAATACCGATCACCCACTTCAAATTCCAAATTTTCTTCTTTTTTTTGTCTCGCATAACGTTTTACGGCTTTTGAGCGGTCTTTCATTCTTTCTGATTAGTTCTCATCGCTTCAATCATTTCTAATCATATCTCGACCCAAAAGTTTTTTTCTCCAACTTCATCCCAATGTATTGAGATCGACATTTTCTACCATATAATGCTTCATACGGAGACATCCCGATAATAGACCGTAACTCAAGTATTATAAAAGAACTCTATCAACGATAAATATTTGCTCCATCGCCCCGAAATCTAACACACAAGCTCGAGCATATATTTCTAAAAATTTTATTGTCCGCCTCGATTGCTCATCGTCTGCGGGTGATACATGATCTTAAAGGATAATTGGGTCCCCAATGCCTTGTCGCAAGCTCTTCCGCAAGGTAGACAAAAATCTTAAATCTCTATCCAAAACAATAGTGAGCGGACAATCGTGGAGCCTGGACAATCTCCTCATATATATAGTCAGGCATAACGGTCCATAGAGTAAATTAGGTACATATCGTGATAAGTGAGCCGATTTAGTCAATCGGGTCTACAATAACCCAAATCGCATCATGACTTTAACCGCCTTGGGTAATCCCGTGATTTAAGTCCATAGTTATATGCTCCCATTTCCACTGAATGAACAAAGGCCGCAAAGTTCCTCATTGGTCTCTAATGTTCAAATTTTTGATTTGTCGACATGTTAGGCATTGTTCCACATATTGAGCAATATTTTTCTGTTGGGGAATTAATTGCCCGGATCTATTCGGGATGAATATTTAAATACAAATTTAATTCTAACAATTATTACTAACATGAATTAATCCTATATTAATTCAAATAATAATTCAACAACAAATCATGATATAAACAAATCACATAAATCCTACGACGCGAATTGCTACAGTTTACGTGAACTAACCTTTTTGGAATGGCAATGGACTTCATTGACACGAACACACCAAAAGACCTTCCCAAGTATTCTCAAGTCCTTGCTCACAATCCGTGGTAGGATGCTCGCGAACAATTAACAAAAAGGAAAAATAAATTATATGTTGCACCACCTTTGTGGATTTCTAATTTTTCCAACACATGAAATTGAGCTTGGGGATGAAGAAACCATCCCCTATTTATAGATGAGGTGGTGGTCGGAAATTTGGGGAAAAAATAATATGGGAAAATCTTTTTCTTGATCTCCAAGAAATCTTGTATATATCTCATATATTCTTTTCTCCATAATTAAAAGATTCCACAAAAATCACACCTCCTCTTGTTATGGGATATTTCGAAAAAAATAAGGAAAAAGAAAACAAGATTTGGATCTTCTTGAATTTATGAGATATTCTTGTATTAAAAAAAATACATATCTTCCATAATACATTTTCACGAAAATCAAGAAAATCTTTCCTTCCTTTATTTCTTCAAAATTTTCGAAAAACTCAAATAAATTACCAAGTGGGAGATTTCTTGAATTTAATGAGATAATCTTGTATTCCAAGAATACTTATCTTCATTCCATAACAAAATTCAAAGAAAATCTTTCTCCCTCTATTATTTATTATTTTCGAAATTTATAGGAAAATTAGGCAACAAAATTTATTTTATTTTAAACACATTTTTTCAGTTATTGGACTTTATGTTTGGGCTACTTGAGGGGCCTTTAGGAGAATTAAGATTGGACCTTCCAATGGATCTTGAATTTCCAATATTGAGCCACAATATTATTCAAGCCCATAAATATTAATTAATCCCACTACATAATTAACACTGCACTATCCATCTTAACCCATATTACTGTTAATATGGTTCCCGGTTATTATTTCCCGTGTTTAAGATTATCTAGCCCATTAATTAATTCAAGCCACCTCAAATAACTTTCCATTAATTAATATCTTTTGTCCTTGGTCAAATCCGGTTCAACATTATTATCCATACCGAAACTAATTCCACTTGCAAGATTTGGTATGATAAATCTTATGAACCTCCCAAGGGGCAAATCGAACAAAGCGTTTTCACACGATTCTTTGTATTAAATCTTAGCAATCGCATGTGACCAATAATATTGTCCAAGATATAAAGTATTGAATCTCATTGATTCTCTACCCGCCATAAGTCAAAGCAATAATTACTAACCACACACGATCCTATTTAAGGGATCTAAGATTAAGAAATAATGAACCACCGAGGTCTAATTCTTCCTAGTTCAAAGGTCAAGAATTTATCCTCCTCAGAGGGTCCTATTCAAAGGCATCACCATGCACTAGTGTAATCTCTTGGTCAAGACAAGCCAATCTCGAGCCTTTACACTTCAACCTTTCACGATGGATTGTTCATTTCCATCTAGGTCGTGAATGCTGTACTTTTTAGTTACAAGGACCTTAATTTAATTTTCTCGTGATATGGTATCACTAAATTAACTACAATGTAACACGACTATTTATTGAACAACTATCCAAGAAATATATGTAACATTCAATGATATTTAAAGCATCGATGATAAATAATTTATTTCAAAGAATAAGACAAAATTCATTTTTTGGTTATACAAAGTAAAAGCACACTTTCCAGTATAACCCCAACACTTTCTTCATACCTGGCCACCAGTAATGCAATTTCAAGTCTCTATACATTTTAGTAGCTCCCGGGTGTACTGAATATGGCGTTGAATGTGCCTCTTTCATCACATCTTCTCGAATGTTTTCAACACCGTGTACATACAACCCTCTATATCGGCACGCTATTCTCGATAACCAAGATCGGGTGATTCTCCTTTAAATGTCGTTCTTCTTTACTTTAGCAAAATATTCATCGCCTTGTTGCCCTTGGTAAATTCTGTCTAGTAAAGTTGGTTTAAGTGTCAATGCTGCAAGTTTTGCGGTTATCAGTCTATGTTCGATAAGTTCTACGTTCATTCTCTGCAGGTCGAGTAGCTCTTGTTTCTAAATTAGAGTTATAGCTGCCACCTTTTCCACTGACTTCCGGCTCAACGCATCTGCCACTACATTAGCTTTACCCGGATGGTAGTTGATAACACAATCATAGTCTTTCACAAGCTCTAGCCATCTTCGTTGACATATGTTCAATTCTTTCTGAGTGAAGAAGTACTTCAGACTTTTATGATCATTGTAAATTTCACAATGTTCCCCGTACAGGTAATGTTGAGATTATACTGGAAAGTATGCTTTTACTTTGTATAATCAAAACTGAATTTCGGACTTATTTACTGAAATAAATTGTTTATCACAGATGCTTTAAATATCATCGAATGTTACATATATTTATCGCATAACTGCTCAATAAATAAGACGTGTTACATTGTAGTTAATTTAGTGATACCGATCACGTAAGATTAAATTAATCCATTGTAACCAAAAGTACACCATTCACGACCTAGATGGAAATGAACAATCCATCATGAAAGGTTGAAGTGTAAGGCTCAGATTGACTTGTCTTGACCAAGAGATTACACTAGTGCATGACTGATGCACTGAATAGGACCTACAGGAGGACAAATTCTTCAGAACCGAACAAGGAAGAATTAGACCTCGATGGTTCGTTATTTCTTAATCTTCGCTTCTTAAATAGATCACCGTGGTTGGTAACTATTGCTTTGACTTATCACGGGTAGAGAATCAACGAGATTCAATACTTTATATCTTGGGCAATATTATTGGTCATATGCGACGATTGCTAAGATTTAATACGGAGAATCGTGGTGCAAGCACGCTTTGTTCGACGGTTTGCTCGGGAGGTTCATAAGATTTATCATACCAAATCTTACAAGTGGAATTAGTTTCCTGTATGGATAATAATGGTGAACCGCTCCTTAACCAAGGACAAAAGATATTAATTAATGGAAAGTCGCTTTCAAATGGCTTGAATTAATTAATGGGCTAGATAATCTTAAACACGGGAAATAATAACCGGGAGCCATATTAACTGTAATATGAGTTAAGATGGATAGTGCAATATTAATTATGTAGTGGGATTAATTAATATTTATGGGCTTGAATAATATTGTGGCTCAATATTGACAATTCAAGATCCATTGGAAGGTCCAATCTTAATTCTCCTAAAGGCCCCTCAAGTAGCCCAACATAAAGTCCAATAACTGAAAAATGTGTTTAAAAATAAAATAAATTATTGTTGCATTATTTTCCTTAAAATTTCGAAATTATTAAAGAAAAAGAAGGAGAAGAATTTTCTTGAAAATATTTTATGGAAAGGGGATAAGTATTCTTGGAATACAAGATTATCCCATAAATTCAAGAAATCTCCCACTTGGTTTCTTTAATGGTGATTTTCGAAATATATAGAGAAATAATAGGAAGAAGGATTTTCTTGAAAAGATTTTATGGAAAAAGATATGTATTCTAGGAATACAAGAATATCTCATAAATTCAGGAAAGATCCAATCTTGAAAGATCCCCTATTATTTTTGAAAAGTTGGTCTAAATAAGGGTGTGAGATTTTTGTGGAAAAATACACATGGAAAGAAGAATATATGAGATATATTCAAGATTTCTTGGAGATCAAGAAAAGATATTTCCTAACCCTATTTTGAGCCTAATTTTCGTCCCCCTCTCTATTATAAATAGGGGATGAATGTTTCATCCCCAACACACAGGAATTGATTTTTTTTCTGAAAAATATCAGCGTCGATAAAATATCAAATATTTTGAAACGTCGACAGATTGTGTATTTTTGAAAAACGTTAATTGTGAGTGTACAATTCCATGTGCTGGAAAAATTAGTAAATCCACAAAGGTGGTGCAATAATTTTTTATTTTTCCTTTTGTTAATTGTTCGCGAGCATCCTTCCACCGGATTGTCGAGCAAGGACTAGGGAATACTTGGGAAGGCTTTTTGGTGTGTTTTCATCGACGAGTCCATTGCCATTCCAAGAGGTACGTTCACGTAAACTCGTAGTAATTCCGCATGCGTAGGATTTACGTGACCTGTTTTATATGCATGATTTGTTGTTGAATTATTATTTGAATTAATATAGGATTAATTCATGCTAGTAATAATTGTTAGAATTAAATTTGTATTTAAATATTCATCCCGAATAAATCCGTGCAAATAATTCCCCAACAGGTAATGTCTCCAAATTTTTAGTGCAAACACCACTGCTGCATATTGGGGTTATACGTGAAAGTATGCTTTTATTTTGTATAACCTATGTATTAAACACTTATTTACTGAAATAAATTATTTATCACTGTTGCTTTAAATATGATTGAATGTTATATATATTTATTGCAAACCGTTCATATAATAACACATTTTACATTGTAGTTAACGTGGTGATACCAGATCACAGAAGGTCACATTAACAGTCCCTTGTAAATTAGTGTGTGTTTCACAACTTAGATAGACCCAAACATTCTATTGGTAGAAGTTGATGTGTAAGGCTCGGATTGACTTGTCTTGACCAAGAGATTACACTAGTGCATTTGATGCGCTGAAGCGGACCTGCAGAGAGAATAAACTCATTCACACTGATTTAAGGGATGAAGAGTTAGACCTCAGTGGTTGTTGATTTCTTAATCTCTGTCACTTAATATGGACCGTAAAAGCGATTAATAGTTATTGCTTTGACTTATAAATGGGAAGAGAATCATAGCGACTTCGATACCTTATACCTTGGGCAATAATATTAATTGTACAACAGTTGCTAAGATTAATTCAGAGAATCGTGTGCTTGCAAAGTCTTGCGTGATTGGTCCCTCAGGGGCTCGTAACCTTTATCATACAAAAATCTTGCAAGTGGAATTAATTTTCCTCGGTATGGATAATAAAGCTGAGTTGTCCTTACTCCAAGGATAAAGGTATTAATTAATATAAAGTTTTTCAGTGGCTTAATTAATTAATGGACTAAATAATCTTAAACACGGGAAATAATAACCGGGAGTCATATTACCGTAATATGGGTTAAGATTTGATAGTGCAATATTAATTATATGGTGGTATTAATTAATATTAATGGGCTGAATTATATTGTGGCTCAATATTGGAATTCAGAAGTCCATTGGAAGGTCCATCTTAATTCTCCTAAAGGCCCCTCAAGTAGCCCAATTAAAGTCCATTAAATAAAAGGTGCTTAAAAAAATTAAAATTTTGTTGCACATTTTCCTTAAATTTCGAAATTATTGAAGAAAAAGAGGGAGAAGAATTTTCTTGAAAAGATTTTATGGAAATGAGATAAGTATTCTTGGAATACAAGATTATCCCATAAATTCAAGAAATCTCCCACTTGGTTTCTTTAATGGTGATTTTCGAAATATATAGAGAAATAATAGGAAGAAGGATTTTCTTGAAAAGATTTTATGGAAAAAGATATGTATTCTAGGAATACAAGAATATCTCATAAATTCAGGAAAGATCCAATCTTGAAAGATCCCCTATTATTTTCGAAAAGTTGGTCTAAATAAGGGTGTGAGATTTTTGTGGAAAAATACACATGGAAAGAAGAATATATGAGATATATTCAAGATTTCTTGGAGATCAAGAAAAGATATTTCCTAACCCTATTTTGAGCCTAATTTTCGTCCCCCTCTCTATTATAAATAGGGGATGAATGTTTCATCCCCAACACACAGGAATTGATTTTTTTTTTAAAAATATCAGCGATAAAATATCAAATATTTTGAAACGCCGATAATTTGTGTTTTTTTCTAAAAATTTCAATTATGCCAAGAAGACAATTCCCTCGCGGCCGAAATATTAGAAATCCACAAAGGTGGTGCAACAATTGTTTATTTTCCCTTTGTTTTATAAATTGTTCATTGGAGAACCTTCTTCCAATTTCCAAGTTATTGAACGAGGACTTGGGAATACTTGAGAAGGACTTTTGGTGGGTATCCGGATACTTGATCCTGTTTGTCTCTCGCATCGCCTCTCCAACGAAGTGTTTACGTAAACTCCTAGAAATTCCGCATGCTAGGATCTTTTACGTGAAATATTATTTGCATGTTGTTGTTGGATTAATTATTATTTGAATACACTTAGGTAAATTCATGCTAGTAATAATTGTTAATTTAAATTTGTGTTTATGAGGTCACCCCGATAGATCCTGACAAATGTTATCCCAACAACTGGTATCAGAGCCCTGGTACGGGTTCTGATATTTTAAACTATAATTTAAATTGTTGTTCATTAAAATTGAAATTGGATAGTAAAACTGTTAGATCTGTTTTGCAGGTATCCAATTGTCATGGTATTGTAATGTTCTTATTTACATGCAAATAAATTGTGGTTTTTAATTCGATTCGTTCGGATTCGTTTTGCCTCGTGAGAAAATCCACGAGTAGATTAGTATTCGTTTTGCTCCTGATATCACATGTTCCAAGAAAATAACTCGATCTAACCAGAACTCACATTTCTTGAATTTGGCATACAACTGTTTTTCTTTCAGAACCTCTAACACTTTCCTCAAATGTACTGCATGGTCATCTTTTGTCTTTGAGTAAATCAGGATATCATCAATGAACACAATAACAAATCTGTCCAGGAAGTCTTTGAATACCCGGTTCATCAAGTCCATGAAAGCTGCTGGGGCATTCGTCAATCCAAATGGCATCACCAAAAATTCATAATGTCCGTATCTCGTACTGAATGTAGTTTTGGGAATGTCTTCTTCTTTTATTTTCAGTTGATGGTACCCTGACCGCAAGTCAATCTTTGAAAAGATAGATGCACCTTGAAGCTGATCAAACAAATCATCAATTCGAGGTAAAGGGTACTTGTTCTTGATTGTGATCTTGTTCAGCTCTCGATAATCTATACACATCCTCAACTTACCGTCTTTCTTTCGAACAAATAACACTGACGCTCCCCAAGGTGAAAAACTAGGTCGAATGAAGCCCTTCTCCAATAGTTCTTGCAGTTGGACTTTTAGTTCTTTTAACTCAGCTGGTGCCATTCTGTAGGGTGATTTTGAAATCGGTGAAACCCCTGGTTGCAACCCAATCACGAATTCAATCTCACGATTTGGTGGTAATCCCGGAAGATCATCTGGAAACATCTCTGGAAATTCTTGCACAATAGGTACATCCTTGCCCCTCGACACTCATCACACTTACTAAATAGCCCTCACATCCACTTTCCAAAGAGTCTCTCGTCTTTAACCGCTTTCACCGAACTCGAAGCTCTTCTTTATTCCAACAAAAAGTAAAAGACTCAAATCAATTTTTGCACCATATTTTGATAACCAGTCCATACCCAATATCACATCTTAATTATTCATGTCTAACACAATCAAATCAAAGACACAATTCTCGCCTCTATGGAATTACACACCCTCGAAGAATTTGATTGGTTTGTCTCGAGTCACCAGAAGGGATCATCACATCGAATCGGGCTTCTGTTAGGTTAGGTGGTCTACCCAACTTTCTGATTAGTGTTTAAATATGTATGTGTTATATCCGTTTCATGAGTTATTTTGATTATTATAATATATTATTTGTAGCATTTTCATATATAATTTTCATAGATGTATTGCTTGATTGTTGAGGTCATAACTTGAGATATACTTATCCAAATTATAGGATATTGATGTTGTTGGACACCTAAGATAATGTACTAAAGCTATAAGATGTCATATTGGTCCAATCTTGCAAGTTTGGGGTCCAATTATACTAAAAAAGTCGAGACTACATTGCTGTCCAATTTGTGATAAGTTTTGATCCAAAACACATTTTCGTATTTGGACAATATCCTGAGCTACATTAATCCAATTGACCCAATTTTAGTTGAATTGGATCACTAACCCACTGGGATACAAGTAATATTCAGGTCTAAAAGATTAAAAACGTCGGATTCAAGGGTGAAAAGGTTAATCAATGCAAATATTCCAGATTTCAAAGAGCACATGACACAATCTGGAAGTTTATTCACAATAATTCACCAATACATCCAAATGACACAAGACCAACTGAAATGAATAGCTAAGAGGCGTGTCAACATAGTGAAAAAGGACCAATGCCATTAAATTCACACAAGTGGAGATATTGAGTTTTCAATTTGTCAACAAAATCTGCCAAGATTCATAAAGGCAGATTGAACTACTTCACTATTTCGATCATATATTTCAAAATACAAAGCCTAATTTTGAGATATTGGTCTCTATGGAACGATAACTCAAAGATCTACAAGACCTATTTCAGTAAGAAAGTCAAGATTCGGACGGATAGAGGGCTGAAATTATCAATATTTGTAGGCCACCGAATTGATTGCAAAAGTCTCTACAATGCACAACCTTGTGGCCTATATAAAGGGCTCTTTGGCAACCTTTGAGAGGCATCCAAATTCATCCAATTATCGTAATACATCTATCATTAGTCAATTATTTCTCTTAAAGAAAATGAGTTGTGTTTGTATTAGTATGAGTAGCTAAGTATCTTGCTAGAGCTAGGGATGAAGCTTTAGTAAGATACTATTGATGTTCTTGGCCTATCAATAAAGATCTTCAATGGTATAATATTTTTAGTTATTTAATGAATTATGTTAAAGGTTTTGTTATGTTGAGACTTTGATTTATTGTAGACATATTGGCACAATGAATGCTTAGCCTTACATATCAATAATTGATTTCATAAACTCATTAAGTTAACAAAAAAGGAAATTTTCATAATTCTCTAAGTGCTTAACGTTTTATCTTCCAATTGAAATCACTTGAGTGTTAGATTTCAATTGAGTTATCAAAGATAGCCAAGAATAACTCTAGTGTTTTACTTAAAGTGGAATCCCAAAGCTATAGTATTTCAAACATTATATAAACCCTTGAAATATTACCTGCTAGTTGACATCTTTTCTTCCAAACCTCCCTGTGGTTCGACACTCGGACTTCCGAGAAATTTTATTACTTGAGACAAACCTACACTTGGGTGTACAACTTCAAGAGTTATCAAGTTTTTGGCGCCGTTGCCGGGGAGGTTTTGCGGAGAACGATTCCTCCTTCGTGAGGCTCTGCCTCACAAGTAGGTAATTTTTCTCTCTTTTTCTCTTTACTTTACTGTTTTTATTAGTCGTATGCATAATTGTTACTAAATTTTACTTTATTATTTTTGTTAGTTTATGCATAATTGGACTCGTAATAGCATAAGTGGTTGTTTAATAAGAAGTCATAGAGTTAATTTAAGTAGTATTGCTTCAAATATGGGTGAAAATGAAACTGTGGATGTAGAAATTGAAAGACACATTAATGAAAATTTACAAGCTCGCTCAATGTGAGATTTGTTAGAACCTCAACACAATTCCATCCCATAGTGTATTGTATACCCACAAAACGCAAATAATTTCAGATTCAAACCTTGTATGATTCAATTACTTCCTAATTTTCACGGTTATGAATCTGAAAACCCTTATTTGCATTTAAAAGAATTCGAAGAAATTTGTGCAACGTTTAGTGAACCATTATGTACTCAAGAATCGATTAAGCTAAAATTATTCCTCTTCTCTCTTAAGGATAAAACTAAAACATGGCTTAATTCCCTAAAACCTGGTTCAGTTATATCGTGGCAACAAATTCAATCTGAATTCTTAAAAAAATTCTTTCCAATTCATAAAACAAATGCTTTAAAGAAGCAAATCAAAAACTTTTCCCAAAAGCTTAATGATCAATATTTTCAGTGTTGAGAACGGTTTAAGGATTTGTTAAATTCTTGCCCTCACCATGGTTTTGAGAATTGGAGAACGGTAAGTTTTTTTTTTATGAAGGCTTAAATCCTGAAACAAAACAGTTTGTGGAAATGATGTGTAATGGAGAATTTTTGGATAAATATCCTGAAGATGCACTTGAGTATTTAGACCATTTGGTTGAAAAAACTCAATCGTGGTATAATAAAAATACTTCTGAAGCTTCTATTAGATCTAATCTTGAAAATGCTAATAAAGGAAAATATCATCTTAATCAAGAAAATGATCTAAGCGCTAAAGTTGATAGTTTAGCTAGACAAGTTGAAAATATGCAATTAAAGAGACCAAAAGAAGTAAAATTTGTGCAAAATGATGATATATGCGATATATGTGTTGTTAATGGACATTTAACTAAAGAATGCCCAAAAATTCCTCTCTTCAAAGAGATGTGTCATGAACAAGCAAATGCAATGTCTAACTTTAAGAAACCATATCCATCTGCTTTCTCTGAAACATCTAATCCTAACAGGAGGAATCATTCAAATGTTAACTGAAAAAATGATAGTAATGCACAACCTTTTCCCAAACAAAACACCTCTAACTCTAATTTCACCCCATATAAAAAATCCCTAATGAAAAGCCTTGAAGAAACCTTGCAAACCTTTATGTTGGTCCCGGGTAAACGAGTTCCACACGTGTATGGGGGGGGAATACACTTGTATAGTGATTTTTAACTTTTTCAGAAAATACTATAATCTGAGAGTCAGGTTGTCCTGAGTTTCAGTCCTGAGAAGCACAAAATGCCCTGAGTCAAAGTCTACTGAGACAATAACACTGAGCGGCTTTCAGAAACTTCAGATTAGCTCAACTGATTTTGAGTTTTTACAACAAAGTCCAAATAAGCTTGGAGTAGATAATAATCTTACTGACTACTCAGGAGAGTTGATCAGTTTGACAACTATCTATACTAGCTTATCTAGAGTGCGGAATGTGTAGGCCCTAAGTTTATACTCTTTTTACTTTGCTGAATATCTTTTCTTTAATGAAACAGTGGTTAAGGTTGTGATCAAGTTAATGCAACCTCAGTGGATTGTTTCCAACTGAATTTCAGAAAACTTCAGAATGCTTTCAGTGAAAATATGCAACAAATAATAATGCAAAACAGAAAGCAAACAACACATCAATTATAGTGGTTCGGAGGCTCAAGCTCCTACGTCCACTCTCTCTGATCCTCAGAGAAATTCCTTAACTCACTACTTCTACAACCTTAAGCTTTCAGACTTAACTCAGCAGCTTACTAACTTTCTACCACGAGTTTTTAGGCTGAACTACTGCAGCTTACTAACTCAACACACACACAAGCGTTAAGACTGAACAATCAACTTACTAACTTCTTCTCTAGAGTTTTCAGACTGAACACAACAACTTACTTACTCTTTACAACTCTCAATACTCCAACAACTACACACACAAACTACCTAATCAAAGGGTTTGGGTTTTGATTGGTTTCCAACTAGGGTGAGATATCTTTTTTACAATTAAACACAATTAAAAGGCTAGGATATGTCTAACTAAGCTTTGGATATATCTTAGATCTAGGCTTAGTAAATGAGCTCTCTTCAAAGATGAAACACTTGGGAAATTCTTAGGGTTTCGAGTACTTCACAAGATTGCTTGAATACGAATGAGCTCTGGAGTTACTTTGATTTTTCGTAACCTTGAAATGTCCAAGGCCTCTGGTATTTATAGGCAACTCTCCAGAAGTCTACCTTTGAAAACTATCCGTTGGAGAGATAACATCTAGGGTTTTTTCTTTGAGTAATTGATGAACGACTATATTAGGGTTTGAACGCACCTTTGCATGTTTTAGGAAATATCCAGTCAAGCAGCCAATCACCAACTTATGTGAACAAGACAAATATCAATGCTGACATTCTTCAGGGACATGTCGCTTTCAGTGTCAGTAAAGTACTCTGTTGTCGCCTCCTCATTGGTTGAAATCTTTGAACAGAGACAAACAAAACGGCTCTTTTAGTCAACCACACTGATCTGATATTTTCCTTAGTATTCACGAACGTATAACATTCTCTTTGTTTGTACTAAGAATGAAAAACACTTATTAAACTGGAAGTGTCTTGTTCAGGGTCTTTGATTCAGTACAAAACAGTCTTCAGGATCTTCTTGTCTTCAGGATCTTTAAGTCTTCAGGTTCTTCGTTCTTCAGTATGTTTTAGGTTTTTAGTAATCTTTTGAGATCTTCAGTCCAAAACTTGTTAAGCCTATCTTATCCTGAACTATATCTGCTGACTACACATGATGCAGATAATCCTGAATCTCAATACAATTTTAAACCTGATCTTATACTACCAAGATTGTCCTGAAACATGTCATATTCAGGGGTTTTGGGATCTAATCAAAATCCATATTAAATTCATCTCCCAACAATTTCCCCCTTTTTGATGATGCCAAAACCATCTTGTTACAAGCTTGTAAACAGAAGTAAACCTATCATCTATTCAAGTTTCAATATATAAAGCAAGTAAAACAAGTAAAAGGCAATCATCAAATAATCAGTAAGATAATGAGAGATTATCTTTTGATCAACAGAAAATCAGTAGATTTTTTCATTAAGCTCAAAAACCAAAAGTACAAGTTACATTGGTTTTCTCATGTAATCTACTGAAACAAAAAGGAATAAGATAATCACTCTTCTTTTGATTCAATCTCATATGTTGGTGGCTTTAGGTTGAACATCCCATAGTATCTTTCCTTCAGCTCTTCTCTCTTCTGAATGGTCTGAGCATCACTCCCTTTCAGCTCAAGATATTCAGCCTGATCCACAAAATCTGCATGGATGAAATCATAGTTGATCATCCCATTCTTGTATCTTGGTGGAGGATACTTGATTTGACCAGGAGCCTTCAGATGATAACCCAGAGTATCAAATAAATCAAACCATTTCTGGCATATATCAGTGAAGTTCTGCAGTATGTAGGCAATGAATGCTTCATCCCTATCAATGTTGAGCTGGGGCAAAGTCTGCAATACATCATAATTAAACATAAACTCCCTCTTGGTCGTCTCCCATCTGTCATTCAGCTCAATTCGCATCCATTTGTCCACATGAGGCCACATCCTCTTCCTCTGCTTGGTGCCTCTCCTCCTGCGAATCATCCTTTGAAAGCCTCCCAGCTTTCTCTTTGCTTCCTCCCTCTCCTTCCTGGTCATTTCCGAACCTGACACAGATGTAGCTGCCTTTCTCTTCTTCTCAGCTTCAATTGCTTTCATTGAGTTGTGCCAGTCCCAATTGAATCTTTTGGTGGATACATCATACTCACCAAATCCTTCCTTGAAGAGATCACCAGCTTTCATTCTCCAATCTCTTTCTTCAGCCTCACCTTTCCTGATTTTAGGAATAGGTGACTCCTCTTCAGAACTAGATTGAGCTTCTGAAGGCATGAGAATTTTTGGCTCTGAGGGGTGAGTGGGTGGGATTGGAATTTGGCTTTCTTCAGCAGGTTTTTGAGAACCTGTGAAGATCTCTCTTGTAATCCGGTCACTCCCAATACTGGTACTGAGCACCTCAGCAAACACATCTTCATCCCTTCCAGTCTCAGGGATATTTTCTGCTTCCCTTTCAGCAGCTTGTGAAACGGCTTTCACAAGTTTGTCCAACAGAGATTTTTCGCCTGAAGCCCTCTCACTGGCTTTTCTTAGCCGCTTAGTCTTCCTCTTTTGATCATCCTGAGCCTTCTTCTTCTCACCTATCTCTCTCTTGACTTTCAAAAGATCAAGAGCTTTCAGCCTCCTCTCAGGATCCTCCACTACCTTTTCCACCATCTTCTTGCCTTTTCTCTTCGTCACATCAACAATAGTGCGAGTGTCCTGATCAGATTCAAAGCTCTCAATTTCCACCTACTCTGTTTGCTCTTCAGGCTCATCCTGAATAGCCTGCTCTTCAGGCTCGTCCTGAGCGGTCGAACTTGGACTTTCAGAAGTCGCCGGTCTCCTTCTCTGTGACTTAGGCTTTCTGAACATGATTCTATTCCTAGAAAAGGCAGTTCCAGATAGTAGAAACATATTCTTCCTTGGCAAAGTCTCAATCAAGAAGCTAATCTTAGTTCCAAAAAAAAACTCTCCCATTCTTCGTAAATGCTCCCCTAGCATACTTTAGCTTCTAATTTTGACTAAGTATACAATCCACCAGAAACTTTAACCAATTGAAATTTCTATATGGTGAGTCCTCTATTGCGGCCATAAGTCTCAACTTATTCCGACTTACTTGCTCTAGACTTTCAGAGGTGCTCATCAAGCACTTGGCCACAATGTCAATTAGGACTCTATACACAGGTTTTAAGCATTTCTTATTCAAAGCTCATTTCAACTCAACTTTAGAAATTGAAAACCTACCCAAAATTTCTTGTTCATGCCCCGACATATATACCGCTGGATCATCCCCTCTATCACTTAATTCAAAAACGTCATTAATGTTCTGAAGTGATAGGCATACCTCTTTCCAACAGAATACCTCGGCCTTAGATTTCGCGTGAGTGCCGAACAACTTCCATGTGACTAGCCTTTGGATTGGCTTAGTATCTTGCACATATCCCAACAGCAAAAGTTATATTATGCCTACTTGCTGTGAGATAGAACAATGATCCAATGATCCCTCTATAATCAGTATGGTTAACTGACTTGCCTTCAGGATCAGGATCCATCTTGTAGTTAGTATTCATAGGAATTCTAACTGCATTGCAATTCTGAATACAATACTCTGCAATCAGATCTCTGGTGTATTTTGCCTGATTGATGAAGATTCATTCTTTTGACTGTTTCACCTGAAGTCCTAGAAAGAAATTCATCTCCCCCATCATTGACATCTCAAACTTTCCTTTCACCAGTGTAGAAAATTTCTCACACAACTGATGATTAGGGGATCCAAAGATAATGTCATCCACATAGATCTGAATATCTTTCCCATCTTCTATCCTGAACAAGGTTCTATCCACAGTCCCTTTTTGGTAAAACCATAGTCAGTAAGAAATTGAGACAGAGTATCATACCATGCTCTGGGTGCTTGCTTCAGACCATACAAGGCTTTTATGAGCTTGTAAACTTGGTCATTCTGACAGAAGCCAGGAGGTTGTTCCACATAAACCTCTTCTTTAAGAACACCATTCAGAAATGCATTTTTCACATCCATTTGATATACCTTAAATTTCATGTGAGCAACATATGCAAGAAACAATCTAATGGCTTCTAGTCTTGCAATTGGTGCAAAGGTTTCATCATAATCCAAGCCTTCTTCTTGGGAATAACCTTGTGCAACTAGTCTTTCCTTGTTTCTTACAATGACATTATTCTCATCCTCTTATTCTTGAATACCCATTTAGTTCCAATCACATTGTGCTTCTTAGGTCTATCTACTAACTCCCAAACTTCATTCCTAGAAAACTGATTCAGCTCTTCTTGCATGGCAATAATCCAAAAGAAATCTTGAAGAGCCTCTTCAATCTCAAGAGTTTTTTTTCGATAGGAAGCAGCGAGAACAAAGCACTTTCTCCATGGAACCTTCTTGTTTTAACTCCTTCAGATAGATCTCCCACAATCTGACTCGTAGGGTGACTATCTAGCCGTGTTCTCCTGGATGTTCCCCCTTCAGTGATATCCTCAACATCAGAAATGTTAGGATCAGGTAATTCATTAAACTCAGGGAACAACAAGAAAGAAAAAGAGAATCATCTTCCTCAGGGGATATTTCATTCAGAACATTGTCAGTGACATTTGTTCCCCCTTGGTTGATAGATTCAGAGTTTGCCTCAGCTGTGACCACATCTTCATCGGCATTACATACCTGAGTCTGAACTAGGGTTTGTTCAGATTGGTCAGCTTCAGTGTGTTGGCTTTCCTTAAGTGGAGAACTATCATCTTGAGTACCACCAGCCTGAGTATTTTTAACCTGAATCTCATCTACCTCCTCGAGTCACCTCACTCCATTCATAGTAAGATGATGTTTTAACATTCCTTTTCAGGCTAAGTCTGGTGATCCTCTTTGTCAAGTCTCATGAATCAACTTCCTATTTCTTATGAACACAAGTAGATTCATCAAAAACAACATGAGGTGTTTCTTCCACAATAAGGGTCCTAAAGTTGTAAACTCTAAAGGCTTTACTAACTTCAGAATATCCTAAAAATATTCCTTCATCAGCTTTGCTATCAAATGTTTTCAACTGATCTTTACCATTATTGTGTATGAAACACTTACAACCAAACACACGAAAGAAAGAATCAAGAGGCTTCCTTTCATTCCATAGTTCATATGGAGTTTTTCCTTGATTCTTTGTCAAAGATGGATCTGCTCGGTAGTAGCATGCAAAGGTTGACCCTCAAATTTCAAAATCTCTTAGGAATGTCAGCTTCAGCAATCATTGTTCTTGCAGCTTCTTTTAGAGTCCCATTTATTCTTTCAGCAACACCATTTTGTTGAGGGGTCCTTGCAGGTGATGTTTCATGAGTTATTCCCTTAGATGCACAATAATCAGATATAATATGGTTGATAAACTTAGTGCCTTTATCAGATCTGATCTTGACCACACTCAGATTCTTTTCAAGATCTTAGTCTTTTTTCAAGAACTCGACGGTTTGTCTCGAGTTTTTTTTCTTCTTGAGTAAGAAAATGACCCATGTATATCTAGAGTAGTCATCAACTACTACAAGTGTATATTTCCTGCCATTAGTGCTCATAGGTGTTACTGGACCAAAGAGATCCATATGTAACAGTTGAAGTATTCTATCAGTAGAAACCTCTACTTTGCTTTTGAATGATGCTCTAATTTGTTTCCCTTTCTGACAAGCATCACAAATATGATCTTTACTGAATACTTCATTTGGTAACCCTCTTACAAGTGCTAATCTTGCAAGTTTATTTAAGGTTTTGAAGTTTAAGTGGTTCAGTCTTTTGTGCCATAACCAACTGGTTTCAGTAGCCTTCTTGTTTATTAAACATGTATCCATAGGAGTAAGCCTCCAATCAGCAAGATACACATTTCCTTTTCTAGTACCAATTAGTAATACTTGTTGTGAAACATTATCTTTCACATAACACAAGTTCTTTGAGAATTCAACACTGAATCTTTTATCACAGAATTGACTGATAGAAAGCAAGTTATGCTTTAAACCAAACACATATGATACTCCATGGATATGAACTGTGTCAATTTCAAGTGTTCCATATCCTTCTGTCTGTCCTTTGGAATTATCTCCAAAAGTTATCTGAGGGCCTTTCTGTTCAACATAGTCAGTGAGCAAATGTTTGTATCCTGTCATGTGTCTTGAGCATCCACTGTCCAAGTACCATGCAACAGGTGCAACTTCGGCCCACTCATCGTATATGTTTTATTCTTTTCAGCCAATGTTCTTTTTCTTCACCTGAAAAATAAATCAGGCCTTAGGTACCCATTTGGTGTAGGGTCCTACCAGGTTAGCTGTACCTTTTGGAACCCAAGTCTGCCTGACAACTCTAATCACTTTAGAGTGAATGATTTGTCTTCCATAAACATCTACATACACATTCACCACCTTAGATGCCTTGGCAGTTCCCTGTGTATGAGTGTCTGACTTAGCATGAACATCAGCCTTAGAGTTCTTCTTTGGTTCAGGCCTCTTGTTCCAGTGCTTTGGCTTTGGTGCAGCTGATCTCTGTCTCTGCTGACTTGGGTTCAGGAAACCTTCTCCCTTAGGAAAGTGCGGTTTAGGTTGCCTGTACTGAAATTGTGGTCTTTCAGTAACCTGAGGACTTGGTGTCCTCATCTGAGAATTTCTCGGCTGATTATTTCTCTTCTGAGGATTCCTCTGATGGTTCAGGGCAGATTTCTTCAGGTTGGTATTCTTAGCCTGAGGCTTCGAAGTACTATCCTGAGGATTTCCTACTGATTGTTCAGGTTTTCTAGCTTTTTCCTGAGGTTTGGGCTTTCTTTCCTGAACTTTCAGGTTCTCTAAAACCATAGGTCATTTACCCTTGTCTAAAACACGGGGTTGTTCTTCAATCAGAAGATCAGTACGAACCGCCAGATTTAACAAAGATAAATCTTAGTGCCACTTGAGAAGCAAAGATTCAAGATTATGTGAGGTTCCCCGAATATATCCTAATCCAAATTTTTATAGTTGCGTGTTTTGATAACTCAAATTTCATCTATTGCATGAGATGCAGAATTCAATAGAGCTAACTTTCTCTGCAAACTATCCTCACTTTTCTTTAGAGTCTCATGTTTCTCAAAGAGGTCATTGAACTCAGTTCTGATAAGCTGATTTTCTTCAGTGAATTTCTCTAACTTTCCTTTCAGGGCCTCTATCACCTTCTCTTTCTCTGAGAGTTGTACTTTCAGAACATCAAGTTCATCAGTTACTCCCATCAATTGAGAAGTGATCTCAGTGGCATTAGAGTTTTTCCACTTTAGATTCTCAGCAGTCAGTACTTCATTATGCTCTTGAGTTTCTATGAACAGTTCTTGTAACACATAATAGTCCTTCATCAGATTTCAAAAGAACCCATCAGGTCAAAATTACTGGTTACAGATGAACTTGATAACTCAGGTGCTTGTGTAGGAGCAGAAATAGAGATAGAAGAATTTACCTCCTCAATAGCAACAAGTCAGACATCATCACTATCACTCTCTCGAGAACATCTCTTCAAGAGCTAGATCATTCCTCGTATCGTTCTTCTTCAAAGAACCATTGCCTTTATTGGCGAATACTTCTTGTCTCTCTTGGCTTGCCGATCCTTTCTCTCCTTGAACTCAACTCAGTAAATCATAATCGGAAGTGTCCTTTCTTTTTTTGGTTGTAGATATGTTGGTATCATCATCCCGATCATTGTCCTCTTTGGATTTGTAATCCTTCTTTTTTGGATGAAGATCCTTCACTTTTTGTAGTCTTTCTTCTTCTCAAGAGACTTGTCTTGACTTTTCCGAGTTGTTCTTGTTCCTCAGATTCCGTATCTTTATAATACCTTTTATATTTTCCAAATCAGGGTTCATTTTCTCAAATCTTCTTGCCATCATGGCAATTGTCTCATCTTTTTTCATCCCGAATTTTAGATGAGATCTCGTGTTCTTTAGAGTTACATATTTTTCCTTGTTTTTGAAAGCCACATTTTTGCTAGATGAAGAATCATCTTTGCCATCAGGTTTCTTAGTTTTCTTATCAATCACAAATTCATAGGCTTTCAACTCAGAGAAAACCTCTTGATATGGCATATAAGTAATATCTTTGGTGTTTTCAATCACCACAGCATGAATATCCCATTTCTTAGAGAGTCCTCTAAGGATTTTCAGAGCAATCTCTCTTTTGGGATATCTTTTCCCAAGAGCATTCAGATCATTCATAATGCTAGTGAATCTGACTTCAAGTCTTTCAATGGATTCACCCTCTTCCATTTCAAAACCATCAAATTTGCCAATAGCCACAGATAGTTTGTTTTCTTTGATATGATCAGTGCCTTGACACATTATAGCAAGTGTGTCCCAAATTTCTTTGGTAGTTTCACAGTGAGAAATCATTCCCATAACACCATCATCAATAGTGTTATACAGTGTATCCTTAGCAATATAATCCAAGTTAACCAACTTCCTCTCTTCAGGAGTAAGCTGATCATCAGATTTGGGAAATTCATCCCTTGGATCATCTTTTTCAGCATCAATAGATCTAGGATTAACAACCTTATACTCAAAAGGTCATTGAGACACAACTCTCCACATTCTCTCATGTTTAGAGTACAAGTGTGCCTGCATTCTTAATCTCCATAGATCATAGTTCGCAACTGAGAACATAGGTAGTTTCTTAGAAGGCATGATGAAATAGCCTTATAAGATATCAACAGTAAGATTTATTCAGTAGACCACCAAAGTCTCTCAGTAAACAAGACTATGGCTACCAAAGCAAGTGGTAAGTTAGAACCACTGCTCTGATACCACTTGTTGGTCCCGGGTAAACGAGTTCCACACGTGTATGGGGGGGGAATACACGTGTATAGTGATTTTTAACTTTTTCAAAAAATACTATAATCAGAGAGTCAGGTTGTCCTGAGTTTTAGTCAAAGTCTACTGGGAAAATAACACTGAGCAGCTTTCAGAAACTTCAGATTAGCTCAACTGATTTTGAGTTTTTACAATAAACTCCAAATAAGCTTGGAGTAGATAATAATCTTACTGACTACTCATGAGAGTTGATCAGTTTGACAACTATCTATACTAGCTTATCTAGAGTGCGGAATGTGTAGGCCCTAAGTTTATACTCGTTTTACTTTGCTGAAAATCTTTTCTTTAATGAAACATTGGTTAAGGCTGTGATCAAGTTAATGCAACCTCAGTGAATTGTTTCCAACTGAATTTAAAAAAACTTCAGAATGCTTTCAGTGAAAATATGCAACAGATAATAATGCAAAACAGAAAGCAAACAACACAACAATTATAGTGGTTCAGAGGCTTAAGCTCCTACGTCCACTCTCTCTGATCCTCAGAGAAATTCCTTAACTCACTACTTCTACTACCTTAAGCTTTCAGACTGAACTCAGTAGCTTACTAACTTTCTACCATGAGTTTTCAGGCTGAACTATTGCAGCTTACTAACTCAACACACACACAAGCGTTCAGACTGAACAATCAGCTTACTAACTTCTTCTCTAGAGCTTTCAGACTGAACACAACAACTTACTTACTCTTTACAACTCTCACTACTCCAACAACTACTCACACAAACTACCTAATCAAAGGGTTTGGGTTTTGGTTGGTTTCCAACTAGGGTGAGATATCCTTTTTACAATTAAACACAAGTAAAATGCTAGGATATCTCTAATTAAGCTTTGGATATATCTTAGATCTAGGATTAGTAAATGAGCTCTCTTCAAAGATGAAACACTTGAGAAATTCTTAGGGTTTCGAGTGCTTCACAAGATTGCTTGAATACGAATGAGCTCTGGAGTTTCTTTGATTTCCCGTAACCTTGAAATGTCCAAGGCCTCTGGTATTTATAGGCAACTCTCCAGAAGTCTACCTTTGAAAACTATCAGCTGGAGAGATAACATCTATGGTTTCTTCTTTGAGTAATTGATGAACGTCTATATTTGGGTTTGAACGCACCCTTGCATGTTTTAGAAAATATTGAGTCAAGCATCCAATCACCAACTTCTGTGAACAAGACAAATATCAATGCTGACATTCTTCAGGGATATGTCGCTTTCAGTGTCAGTAAAGTACTTTGTTGTCGCCTCCTCATTGGTTGAAATCTTCCTTTGAACAGAGATAAACAAAATGACTCTTTTAGTCAACCACACTGATCTGATATTTTCCTTAGTGTTCACGAACGTATAAAATTCTCTTTGTTTGTTCTAAGAATGAAAAACACTTATTAAACTGGAAGTGTCTTGTTCAGGGTCTTTTGATTCAAGACAAAAAGCAGCCTTCGTGATCTTCTCGTCTTCGTGATCTTCCGTCTTTAATCTTTAAGTCGTGTTCTTCTCAACTTCAAAGATGTTTTAGGTCTTTAGTAATCTTCTGAGATCTTAAGTCCAAAACTTGTTAAACCTATCTTATCTTGAACTATATCTGCTGACTATACATGGTGCAGATAATCCTGAATCTCAATACAATTTTAAACCTGATCCTATACTACCAAGATTGTCTTGAAACATGTCATACTCAGGGGTTTTGGGATCTAATCAAAATCTCTATTAAATTCATCTCCCAACACTTTATGCACGTTAAACAACAATAAATAACCAAACTTCACAAGCCAATGAGATTAAGATTACAATGTCCACACTGACAAATTCCTTGAGAACAATTGAGAAAGGAAAATTTCCTGCTCAACCTCAACAAAACCCTACTGGTCAATGTCAAATCTCATCTGATACATCGTCAGAAAATGTAAATTCCGTTACTACCCTACGGAGTGGAAAAATAATTGACAAGAAAATTTCCCCAAGGAAATCAGAATCAGGATCTACTTCAAATAATGAAGATAAGAATGAAGGTAAGGTTGACGGTAAGAATGTTGATAATTTAAATCCTAGTAAAAAATGATCTCCTGCTCCTTTTCCTCAAAGATTACATCCTATTAAGAAATTGAACCAAAATCCTGAAATATTTGAGATTTTGAAACAAGTAAAAGTTAACATTCCACTATTAGATGCAATAAAGCAAATTCCATCTTATGCCAAATTTTTGAAGGATTTGTGTACTGTGAAAAGGAAATTAAATGTTCAAAATAAGGCATTTTTGACAGAAAGTGTGAGTTCAATCATTCAACAGGAAACCCCCCCAAAATACAAGGATCCTGGTTGTCCAACTTTATCTTGTTTAATTGGGAATACAAAAATAGAACATGCACTTCTTGATCTCGTTACCATTTTCTGTGTATAAACAATTGGACTTGGGTGAATTAAGGAAGACGAATGTCACACTTCAATTGGCGGACCGTTCTGTAAAAATTCCAAGAGGTATAATAGAGGATGTATTAGTTCAAATTAATAAATTCTATTTTCCGGTAGATTTTATTATTTTGGATACACACCCAGTTCCAAATCCAACATCTCACCATCCAATCATTTTAGGAAGACCATTTCTTGCAACTTCTAATGCTTTAATAAATTGTAGAAATGGAGTTTTAAATCTTTCTTTTGAAAATATGACATTGGGAGTTAAATGTTTTTAACATTTCCAAACAACCACAAAATAATGATGAAGTATATGAAATTGATGTAACTGAAAGATACACTCTTGAACATTTCATGACTTCATTTTCTGATCCATTAGAAAATTTGATAACAAATGATTGTGTTAATGAGGACAATTCGGAGTTTGCTTCTATGTTTGAAACCTCACAGGTTTCAGAAGTTAGTGAATGGAGGCCTAAGTTTGAACAATTGTCAAAATTCTGAAAAGGTTCCAATACCATCAAGTGTTCAACCACCAGTGTTAGAATTGAAGCCTTTACCGTCAAATTTGAGGTATGCCTATTTGGGTGATAATGATACATATCCGGTAATAATGTTCTCAAAATTGAACCATGATCAAGAGAATAAATTGTTTGAAGTACTAAAACATCACAAACATGCAATATGATGGACAATATCTGACATAAAATTAGCCCATTAATATGTACCCATAACATTTATTTAGAGGAAAATGCTAAACCCTCTAGGTAAATGCAACGAAGGCTTAATCCTAATATGAAAGAAGTAGTAAGAAATGAAGTCATTAAGCTACTAGATAATGATATTATTTATCCTATTTCTGATAGTAAATGGGTAAGTCCTACTCAAGTTGTACCTAAGAAATCTGGGGTAACTGTAGTTAAAAATGATAACAATGAATTGATTCCAACTAGGACTATTACTGGTTGGCGTGTGTGCATTGACTACAGAAAATTAAATTCAATGACCAGAAAAGATCATTTTTCCTTGACTTTCATGGATCAAATCTTAGAAATAATTGTTGGACATGAGTTTTATTGCTTCTTAGATGGATATTCAGGGTATAATCAAATTGCAATTGCATTAGAGGATCAAGAAAAAACAACATTTACATGTCCTTTTGGAACCTTTGCATATCGAAGGATGCCATTTGGATTATGTAATGCCCCAGCAACATTTCAAAGATGTATGATAAGCATTTTTAGTGCCATGTTTGAACATTTTCTTGAAGTTTTCATGGATGATTTCTCTGTCTTTGGAAACTCTTTTGATGAGTGTTTAATGAATTTAGCTAAAGTCTTGACTAGATGTGAGGAGAAATATCTTGTTCTTAATTGGGAAAAATATCATTTTATTGTAACTGAGAGAATTGTATTAGGACACATTATCAGTTAAAAATATTAGATCATTTTTAGGACATGCAGGCTTTTATAGAAGGTTCATAAAAAACTTTAGTACAATTTCTAGGCCTATATTGAATGGACTGATTCTTGTGAAAAGACTTTTGTAAAACGCAAAATAAATGCTCACTTCTGCACCTATTATGCAACCTCCAGATTGGACTTTGCCATTTGAAATTATGTGTGATGCTAGTGATTATGCTATTGGAGCTGTGTTAGGACAAAGAAAGATAAGAAACCTTATGTTATCTATTATGCAAGTAAAACTCTTAACAATGCTCAAATGAACTATTCCACCACTGAAAAAGAATTACTTGCCATAGTATTTGCATTAGAAAAATTTAGATCTTATCTTGTTGGTTCACCTATTGTTGTGTATACTGATCATTCAGCTTTAAAATATTTACTAGCAAAGAAAGATGCAAAGCCAAGGTTAATTAGGTGGATACTTTTACTCCAAGAATTTGATATTATAATTAAAGATAAAAAAGGAGTAGAAAATGTAGTGGCTGATCACTTATCCAGACTTACATGTGACGAGTCTTTCGAGACAAGCCCCATAAATAACTCTTTTCCCGATGAAAAATTGTTCACCATATCTAACGGGCCATGATTTGCGGATATTGCTAATTTTCTTGCTACAGAGTAGATTCCAATTTATTGGAATACTCAAGATAAGAATAAATTTTTTAAAGAGGTGAGAAATTTCTTTTGGGATGATCCATATCTTTTTAAATATTGTCCTGACCAAATAATAAGAAGATGTTGGAGAATTAATTGCCCGGATCTATTCGGGATGAATATTTAAATACAAATTTAATTCTAACAATTATTACTAGCATGAATTAATCCTATATTAATTCAAATAATAATTAAACAACAAATCATGCATATAAACAGTTCACATAAATCCTACGCATGCGGAATTGCTACGGGTTTACGTGAACTAACCTTTTGGAGTGACAATCGTTGAGAAGATGGACTTCGTTGACACGAATACACCAAAAGACCTTCTCAAGTATTCCCAAGTCCTTGCTCGTCAATCCGGTGGTAGGATGCTCGCGAACAATTAACAAAAGGGAAAAATAAATTATATGTTGCACCACCTTTGTGGATTTCTAATATTTTCAACACATGGAATTGCACTTGGGGATGAAAAAATCATCCCTTATTTATAAGAGGTAGTGGCCGATTTTTTCTTAGGAAAAAGGGAGAGAAAATCTCTTTCTTGATCTCCAAGAAATCTTGAATATATATCCAATATATTCTTTTCTCCATAATTAAAATATTCCATAGAAATCCTACTCTCTTATTGTTATGGAATTTCAAAAAAATGAGGATAAAGATTCCAAGATTTGGATCTTCTTGAATTTATGAGATATACTTGTATTCCAATAATACATATCTTCCATAATATTTTTTTCAAGAAAATCAAGAAAATCTTTCTTTTCCTTCTTTTTTTCTTTAATTTCGAAAATCCCCATATAAATAACCAAGTGGGAGATTTCTTGAATTTAATGAGATAATCTTGTATTCCAAGAATACATATCTTCATTCCATAACAAAATTCAAAGAAAGTCTGACTCCCCTTTTATTTATAATTTTCGAAAATTTTGGAAAATTAAGCAACCATAATTTATTTTATTTTAAACACCTTTTCAGTTATTGGACATTATGTTTGGGCTACTTGAGGGGCCTTTAGGAGAATTAAGATTGAACCTTCCAATGGATCTTGAATTTCCAATATTGAGCCACAATATTATTCAAGCCCATAAATATTAATTAATCCCACTACATAATTAATATTGCACTATCCATCTTAACCCATATTACTGTTAATATGGCTCCCGATTATTATTTTCCGTGTTTAAGATTATCTAGCCCATTAATTAATTAAAGCCACTGAAATAGCTTTCCATTAATTAATATCTTTTGTCATTGGTCAAGGAACAGTTCAACATTATTATCCATATCGGAAACTAATTCCACTTGCAAGATTTGGTATGATAAATCTTATGAACCTCCCAAGGGGGCAAATCAAACAAGCGTACTTGCACACGATTCTTCGTATTAAATCTTAGCAATCGCATGTGACCAATAATATTGCCCAAGATTTAAAGTATTGAATCTCATTGATTCTCTACCCGTCATAAGTCAAAGCAATAATTACTAACCACACACGATCCTATTTAAGGGACGAAGATTAAGAAATAACGAACCACTGAGGTCTAATTCTTCCTAGTTCAGTGCTGAAGAATTTATCCTCCTGTAGGTCCTATTCAGTGCATCAGTCATGCACTAGTGTAATCTCTTGGTCAAGACAAGCCAATCTGAGCCTTACACTTCAACCTTTCACGATGGATTATTCATTTCCATCTAGGTCGTGAACAGTGTACTTTTAGTTACAAGGGACTGTTAATTTAATCTTTCGTGATCTGGTATCACTAAATTAACTACAATGTAACATGTACTATTTATTGAACAGTTATGCAGTAAATATATGTAACATTCAATGATATTTAAAGCATTAGTGATAAATAATTTATTTCAGTAAATAAGACAGAAATTCAGTTTGGTTATACAAAGTAAAAGCATATTTTCCAGTATAACCCCAACAGAAGATGTGTCTCGGATAATGAAATTCAAAGCATAATAAACTTTTCTCACTCGGAAGCTTGTGGGGGGCACTTTTCGTCAAGAAAAACTGCTGCTAAAATTTTACGGTGTGGATTTTATTGGCCAACACTTTTCAAAGATACACATGAATTTTGCAAATTTTGTGATAGGTGTCAGAGATTAGGGGGTGTAACTCGTAGAAACATGATGCCATTAAATCCTATCCTAATTGTTGAAATATTTGACTGTTGGGGAATTAATTTTATGGGTCCTTTTAATCCACCTTCTTTTGGTTATCAATACATTTTGGTTGGAGTTGACTATGTTTCAGGATTGAGGCAATCCCTTGTAAAAATATCGATCATAAAATTGTTTTTAAATTTTTTGAAGGAAAATATTTTTTCAAGATTTGGAATGCCTCGTGCAATTATAAATGATGGAGGTTCACACTTTTGTAATAAACCTTTCGAAAACCTAATGAAAAAATATGGAATTCATCACAAAGTGTCTACCCCATATCACTCAAACACTAGTGGAAAAGCTGAACTTGCTAATAAGGAGATAAAATATATCTTGGAAAAAATAGTTAACCCAAATCGAAAAGGTTAATAGATGCATTATGTGCGATATATGGGCTTATCGCACAGCATTCAAAACAATCCTTGGTATGTCTGCTTACCGACTTTTCTATGGAAAACATGTCATTTACCTGTTGAAGTAGAACATAAAGCTTTTTGGGTTATCAAAATATTCAATTTTAATTTAGAAAAAGCTAGTTCTTTAAGAAAACTTCAGTTAAATGAATTTGAAGAAATCAGGAATGAAGCATATGAAAACTCTAGAATTTACAAAGAGAAAATGAAAGTATTTCATGACAAACACATTGTCAGAAAAACTTTTGAAACTGAGCAAAATGTTCTTCTGTATAATTCTAGACTACATTTGTTTCCTGGAAAACTACGTTCAAAATGGTCAGGTCCTTTGTTGTTAGAACTGTCTTTTCTAATGGAGCAGTTGAAATTGAAAATCCTAAAACGGGTGATATCTTTAAAGTCAATGGACAACGTTTAAAAGCATATCTTAGAAGTTTTACAAAAGAGATTGAGTCATCATCTTTAACTAACCCTGTATATGTTTAATTTTATTGTTTTTCCCGGTATAAATGGCGGATTCGGTACTCCGTGACTTTCAAGTCGGCATTTCAGTTGCCCACAAAAACTGAGTTGTACATAAATTAAAAAAATATAAAAAAAAATTAAAATGCTTTTCCACCTCATTTGTAACGGTCATAAACGGCCATATTTCACTCTATAAATACCTCATTTTATACATATCTCTAAACATCGTTCTTTAAATTATCATCAACTCAACCGAAATGAGTGTGATCTTTCTTTCCATCATCACCCTTGTTTGCATTGTCATGTTCATTATTAACTACAATGTGGAAGAACAATTGGGTGCATTTTCTGTATTCATCATGGCACTCGTTCCACTATTTTTACTTTTAGGTTGGGGAGTGGTTTTTTTGTGATTGATATGTAATGTATTGAAATTTGAATAAATCTTAGCTCTTTCAATTTTAGCTTGGGAAGTGGCTTTTTTTTTTTTATTCATCATAGAACTTTCAATTTGACAGTATTATTGGCACGCACTTACAGGTCGTAACAGGAAGACCAACCACTAAAGAAGGCGGTTCATGCCAATTATTAGAATTCTCAAAATCACGAGAAACCCGAGCAAAAACATGAGCAATAAAATTAACATCACGCCTGACAACAAGGTTATTGCTTCTTTGAGTAAACGTTTTCCTTATTTCGTGAAAAATGATTTGATTAAAATATACCATGCTCGATTTGAGAGATTAAGGTTACTAATGATTAAGGAACTCCTAATTGATTTACGTTGGTTGATCGAAGCAAAAGTTAGGATTAGGGGTAAATTCCCTGATTCAATTGTCCCACGATTAGCTGGTTTGGGTAGAAGTTCTTATTCTAAAAAATGAAGAGCTAAAAGAATGGATGTTTGCAATAAATGTGCTAGGTGGACATGTGACACTCGTTGTAGGAATATAGGATATGCATCCACAAATCGATATGATAAGATATATTTCATTAAGAATGGGCTGAATAAGAGTCTTTGGATGATATTCGATTGACTCTTGAGACGCATTCTTGTGGATTAGTGTGACTAACAATTATCGATTTATGGAATGAATTCAAAAAAGATTGTACACGTAGTCTTGGGATTCTGACGTTTAAAGACCCTGTTCGCCAATTTTTAAGAAAATTGGATGGGAAGCGTATCCCCGTCTCATAGAAGGTGTTTAAGCCGTTTCTGGACGTAAAACTAGAGGAAGATGTGAGCCACAATCACAACTACTGTCCCCAAGTGGGACCACTACTTCTGAAACTTAGTTTGACTTTTATTTCTTAAATAGTGCATTTAGAGTCGTATCATGTACGTTTTTCCTTTTTCTTATATAATATGTCATTTAGTTTTTCACAACTCATATTATTTTTTGAGAAAAGTCTGAATATGGCAACATCATCTTCTCGAAAAATAGCTTCCATATATGTATTAGGTGGGTCTAAGCTCGGTCACACTAACAAATTTTCTCTTGTAGCAAATAAACTTGGTAGTGTACTAGCACAAAGAAAAATCAACCTAGTATACAGAGGTGGTACACTTGGTTTGACAGGTAATGTTGCTTTCATGGCATCCCTTGGAGGGTCTTAAATTTTAGGAATTGTTCCCAGTGCTATTAAGAGATTTATTGGTAATACAATGGGCCAGGAAATAGAAGTTTCATCCATACTTGAAAGGTTGCCCAAAATATTGGAACATTCTGATGCATTCATAGCTCTTCCAGGTGGACTTAGTACCTTGGAAGATATTTTTCATATTGCTTCTTGGTTATCATTAACTATTCATTCAAAGCCTATTGGAATTTTGAACATTAATGGTTTTTATGATGGGTTGCTAACTTTTTTAGATCATGCAGTACAACAAGGTTTCATGGCAGAGCCGATACGTTAACTCCTTATAATAGATTCTGATCCAGAACAATTAATTGAGAAACTCCAGGCCTTTGAATTTGAATATAGCACAATTGCTTCTCAGCTAGATTGGTTTGGCGACCGTGGTAAAAAGAGAAAGGTTGATTTAGATTTACGGCTCTCACTTTAAAAAAAAAATTATTTTTCTCTTTGTTTGTGTGTATGTTTCAGGTTTGCTTCATTCAGCTTCTCTTTATTTTTTTCTTTGGAACCAGGTAATATCTTCTAATTCTTGAAACACCAATTTTTAACCATTGAGGACAATGTTTCAGTTAGATTGGGGGGAGAGGATTAGTGAATATCCATTTAATTTGTTTAAAAAAAAATTAGATGGCAGAGTAAGGGGTAAAACAACCCTTGAGACGCATCAAAATCACACACAAACTTAGAGGATTTTCATTTACCTTTTATTTATTTATTTTTTTTAAAAAAATTAGAAAAGAAAAAAAAGAGATGGCAGAGTAAGGGGTTTACCCTTGAGACGCATCAAAGATGCAAACTTATTAGGCTTACTTGAACTCCTTAACTTCAATATGTGCAATTGAACAAACTTGACACATTTCCTTTCTATTTAAATCAAGTACTATCTAATAGTTGTTTATAAGTCATCCTCATCTCACACACACACAGTGACAAAAGATTATGGGTTGTAAATTGAAAATCTCTATCAACCTCTCCGTTTTGTAAATGGTTGCAATTACTTACTTGGGTAAAAAAATAAATAAAAAAAGAAATTAGCAAGATTTACATTAGAGTATTTCAATTCTTGTTTAGTGGATATAAACATGCCCTGTGAGAATTTGTGCCTAAATAATATATTTGAACATTCTTTCTTGGTGTTATACTGTGTCATGAACTATGTTCTTCCGAACTTGTTTTGAATCTGTCTCTATCACTTTGTATGCATACATGAGAATGATGAAGGCATTTAGGATTTACCTCACTTTTCGTATAAAGATTACCTGAAATTTATCCCTTAGTGAACCCCCTTGAGCTTAAATAACCTTTCTTTTGAGCTTAAATAACCTTTCTTTTGTGATTAAACCACATTTTGAGCTTACAAATCAAAACTAATTCATGATTGTCTATCCTCAAGGAGTGTGTAACATGTATTATTCTTGTGTAGTTGTGGTATAAAATAAATGAGTAAAGTATGAGAGAATGAAAAAGAAATGGAAGGTGTTGAAAAAAAAAACACACACAAAAAAAAATAAATAGAAAGAAGAAGAAATGCAGTTCAAGAAAAATGATGTGGAAATGTGAATGATGAAATTGAAGAACCCAAAGATGTGAATAAACGCAATTGTTTTCACATAGGTAATTTATTGTTACACATCACCTTGAGTTTAAGACCAGAGCCAAATATGTTCTTACCTTCACCCTAAGCCTCATTACAACCCAATAAAGACCTACTGACTTATGTTGCATGCATTGTTGATTGATCAATAGATGTATAACCAAGCTTATGGTAGAAATATTCATGAATCATAGTCTGACGGTAAACAATAGCCACTTTGAGAGATGTGAGAAGTGAGAAATCCGCTAGCAAGAGTTGTTTGCTCTAACGAATATCTTGTTAAATATATATATATATATATATATATATATATATAATAATAATTAAACCCAACAAGGAAGTTGTTAACTTTAGTAAAACATTGAGATGGTAGAGTTATGACGTGAGCTCCATATCTTTCAGTCACATAACTTGAGCACAATTGAGGATGACTATTAAAATATCTATTTTTATAGTATTCAATTTCGAATAGTTTTGAAATGCGATAGTTTGTTAATTTGGATGTATTAGAAGAAGGAATTGGTAATAAAGAATATTAGAATTTTTGTCGCGCTTTTATCACTAGGGACTAGTAATAAGCTGGTCGGGGGGTATGATTAGTGTTTAAATATGTATGTGTTATATCCGTTTCATGTGTTATTTTGGTTATTATAATATATTATTTGTAGCATTTTCATATATAATTTTCATAGATGTATTGCTTGATTGTTGAGGTCATAACTTGAGATATACTTATCCAAATTATAGGATATTGATGTTGTTGGATACCTAAGATAATGTACTAAAGCTATAAGGTGTCATATTGGTCCAATCTTGCATGTTTGGGGTCCAAATATACTCAAAAAGTCGAGACTACATTGCTGTCCAATTTGTGAATAAGTTTTGATCCAAAATACATTTTCGTATTTGGACAATATCTTGAGCTACACTAATCCAATTGGCCTAATTCTAGTTGCATTGGATCACTAACCCATTTATTGGGATACAAGTTATCTTCAGGTCCAAATTATTAAAAACGTCGGCTTCAAGGGTGAAAAGGTGAATCAATGCAAATGTTTCAGATTTCAAAGAGCACAGGACACAATCTGGACGTTTATTCACAATAATTCACCAATACATCCAAATGACAAAGACTAACTGGAATGAATAGCTAAGAGGCGTGTAAATAGTGTGTAAAAAGAACAATACCATTAAATTCACACAAGTGGAGATATTGAGTGTTCAATTTGTCAACAAAATCTGCCAAGATTCATAAAGGCAGATTGAGCTACTTCACTATTTCGGTCATATATTTCAAACTACAAAGTAGAATTTTGAGATCTTGGTGTATCTATGGAACAATAACTCAAAGATCTACAAGACCTATTTCAGGATAAAAGTCAAGATTCGGACGTATAGAGGGCTGAAATTATCAATCTTTGTAGGCCACCCGAATTGATTGCAAAAGTCCCTACAATGCACAACCTTGTGGCCTATATAAAGGGCTCTTTGGCAACCTTTGGGAGGCATCCAAATTCATCAAATTCTTGTAGTACATCTATCATTAGTCTATTATTTCTCTTAAAGAAAATGAGTTGTGTTTGTATTAGTATGAGTAGCTAAGTATCTTGTTAGAGCTAGGGATGAAGCTTTAGTAAGATACTATTGATGTTCTTGGCTTATCAATAAAGATCTTCAAATGTATAATATTTTTAGTTATTTAATGAATTATGTTAAAGTTTTTTTTATGTTGAGACTTTGATTTATTGTAGACATATTGGCACAATGAATGCTTAGCCTTACATATCAATAATTGATTTCATAAACTCATTAAGTTAACAAAAAAGGAAATTTTCATAATTCTCTAAGTGCTTAACGTTTTATCTTTCGATTGAAATCACTTGAGTGTTAGATTTCAATTGAGTTATCAAATATAGCCAAGAATAACTCTAGTGTTTTACTTAAAGTGGAATTCCAAAGCTCTAGTATTTCAAACATTATATAAACCCTTGAAATATTACCTGCTAGTTGACATCTTTTCTTCCAAACCTCCTTGTGGTTCGACACTCGAACTTCCGAGAAATTTTATTACTTGAGACAAACCTACACTTGGGTGTACAACTTCAAGAGTTATCACTTTCTCACATACTCAGTGGATGCAAATGAATGTGTAGCTTCAGAATCAAATAACACAAAAGTAGAAATGCCAAAGATAGAAAGTTTACCAGTGACTACCGGGTTGTCTTCAGCATCCTCTCTAGTCATCGTGAAAACTTGGGCTGGCCCTCTCTCCTGATCCTTTGCCTTACCACGATTTGGGCATGTACTGATTATATGGCCCTTCTGTCCACAAGCAAAACAAGTCCTGGTGCTTAATGCACAAACTCCATCGTGTTGTTTACCGCAGTTTAAACAAAGAGATTGTTCTGGTTGCACTCTACCCTGATCAGTTTGTAAACGCTTGTCTGGGTTTTGTTATTCTGGTCTCTGTACCTGTCCCTGCCTCAGTGGTACATTCGATTTGGGTCCTTAAAACTGCAATGGCCTCTTCTTGCTATCCCTACTCCACTGTGGTGTCTGTCTCTGCTAAAACTGACGTCGAGCTTTTTGTGCTTGCCTTATCCGCATTTATGCTTGCTCAGCAACCTGTGCTCTTTCTACAACCTGTGAATAAGTCACTCCCTGCGTCTCTGCCATACTCACATCCCGGTACAACTCTGGCCTTAAGCCCTCGAGGAACCTCTCAACCTTCAATTCTTCAATACGCACCATGTGCTCAACAAACCTGGACAACTGCTCAAATTTACGGAGATAGTCTGTAACGGTCATCGTCCCCTGTTTCAACTGTATGAATTCATTCATCTTCATTATTCTGACATGATATGTGAAGTACTTGTTTCTGAAAACCTCTTTGAATCTCTCCCAAGTCATCGTAGTAACATTTTCAATACTTTTGACCGTGTCCCACCAGTGCCCAGCACTACCCCGCAGCATAAACGAGGCACACAAAACCTTCTCCACTTTAGGTATCTTGCTATATTGGAACATGTTATCCAGAGTTCTCAGCTAATCTTCTGCAATAATGGGATCAATAGCATCTTCAAATACCCGGGGATTCAGTTTCCAAAATCGCTCACAGACCATTTCCGCAGGCTCAACTCGAGGTTGTGGTTGGTTAACTTCATCACGTTGTTGTCTATTTGCGTCCCTATGTTGAATAAGTTGATGAATCTGCTGGGACTGGCGCTCAACTAAGTCTGTTAATCGAGCAATGATAGCATCTCTACCACAACCATTACCATCACCTTCATTTCCCGCCATATCTGTTTAACAATACTACAACTCCTACACCACATGGCCAATATAATTCAAGATGCACGTAATGTAAACAAAATTGAAATAAACACTTACTGGAATAGCTGTGCTTTCTGAGTTTTGAGCTCCTGTACATAGACAGTCTGCAGGATACAAACCGGGCTCTGATACCACCCTGACACGACCACCCTTATTTAACCTAACTTAATATGATTATAAATATAATTAAACCTGTAAACCTGCTGAATTTTTTTTTTCGAGCAACATAACATCAACATCATTTCACACCCAAAATAACCTGCTCGCATTCATATAAGATACCAATAAACCAGCGATCCAAAAATCAAATCCCAGGTCAACACATTAGTAATTCACACCCAAAATCCAAACCAATTCACATACAATTCACAAACAACTTCAAGCACACACTAATACATACCAACCTTTGTAACATACTATAACATAACACCTATCCCAAAAGCGACAAAATATAACAACGGAAGCAAAATGAGCCACGGCGTGCCAGCAGGTCGTCATCTATGTACACACTGCTCAAAACCTGCAGAAGTCCACAGCTCGTCCAGCAAGATCGGCTTGTCACAAATTATCTGAATCACCTACAATGCATAAACTAGGTGAGACATATAAATCTCAGTAAGTAGAAATTATGCATGATAATGTGAATCTTTGAAAATCCTTTCCATGCACTCTCATTTGAAATCACAAATTTATTTATGAAACACTCATAGGGCCCCGGACTAACTGTTATACACCGGCATAACTCAATCAATATAATAATAATCAAGTGGTCACACAAGTATGATCCCGACGTGAGGCTCCATCCTCCTGTGGCCCATCGAGGGTCCCCCCCATTGCGCCCCTCATGTCCACCAGGAAGTCATCCCACTACGCCGACTCATAATTTTGCAATCCAGGGGTCTACCTTCCAGCGGCCTAGCGAGATCCATCACCAAACTTGATCCCCTATCCGCTCAAGAGGTCCCCCCACAGAAGCACCCACATAATCACAACATAATCATATAGGATGGTGGCCCACGCTAGGTAGCCTAAGCTAGGTTTTCCTAGGTCGCTCCTTCTCAAGTCGCCCCTGCCGCCCTCGGTGTATAATCAATGGTCAAACACATCATTTAATAAAAAAAACTTTCGTATTAATGCATGATATGCGCGATGCAATGCAACACATAATATCTCGGAAGTCTCACATGTCATTGAACTCACAAATTCCATTCACATAAAATATTGAGCTCACCGGCTCTTTTCACAATAATCACTGAATATCAATCAATCTCACTATTTAGGTAAAATTCACATAATGTCAATTATACAAAATTTAATCACATAATATTTATGTTTATGCATTATAGTTGCAAATGAATTTCTACTTACCTCGATTGAGATGAATATTAATACCTCGAGCCCCTAGACTGCCTTATCGAGTTTCACTATCAATTCAATAACAATTAACCATCAATATTACTCGGATTCAACTTTTCATTCTATAAACAATCTAACATTATAAAAACCCTAGTATATCACTTAATCAACACTTTCTATGTTTATTTTCTTTATCCTATAATCTTATGCTCATAGAGAAACCCTAATTACCTGATTTAACTCAAAATATGCCAGATAAATTAAATCTTTACAAATCGCCAAGTAAAATTATTATCTAATTTATGAATTACTCATAAAAATATAAATTTAACTAGGTTATTAGCTTTTTCGAGACTAGTATACGGTTTAATTCATTATGCTAATATGCATATAAAATTCACAAGATTAGGATCCACGTATATACCTATTTTGATTGCACGACTTTGACGTCTACCGTCTCGAGCCTTCTTTCTTCCTTCTTTATTTTTTTTTCCTTTTTTTTTTCTTTCCCTCCTTCCTCGGCTCGTCGAAACCCCTGTTCACTTTTTTTTTTCTCAAAGTTTCTAGTGCGCGTGTGTTTGTTGCTTAAGTGATATATGGATGAGTTTTCTAACACCCACCCCCTTAACAAAACTTAATAGGTAAGTTTACTTTTATTTTTATACTATTATTTTTATTAGTATTATTACTAATATTATTATATATATATATATATATATACACTATACCCTACTAGAGTTATATATAGTTTACATATTTTATATATTCACTCTAATTTATATTTACTAATATTATTAATTACTTCCCAAATTATTTACACCTAATTCATACAACAATGGGCACTAAAATATTACTAAACCCTAATAAGATATATTATGGTTTTCTCACCACTAAACACTGTTGACGTTGCACGGATGTTGTTCCAGATGTTGGACAACATTCTGCATAACATCTTAAATTTGTCCTTTCTCCTAACACTGACTCCGTTTTATTAGATGTGTTTTTCTATGTTTCCTACATTGCAGGTTGAAGACAATTTCGGATATTGTCAAGTGGATGCACTGATGGAGTAAGAATAGAAAGATCATGGGTGGTTACACCAAGATCATGGAGATAGTGGAGGAGATCTTCAAGGCTATCCACACTTAGTGGATAGGACAATGCAGTTGGTCCGAATGTCTATAAATAGACAGCATTGGTCGACATTTCATGTTTGAGTTAAAGTGAAATCCCATTTGCTCTACTCCAAACTTAAGAGAGTAACATCCAAGACATAATCGAGAGAACAACCGATTGATTATTTCTTGTAGAAGTGTGAGGGTCGTTGTTATTCTATTTGTACTGGTCGAGGGAATACAATCTCTCCCATCAGTATTGTGTTTATCTTATTAGATCAAGTTTTAGGTTGAATAAGATCACTAGTTACTTGATTGAATAGATTGAGTTTTGGTGTGTGGTTTTTCACTACACCTTTTAGGATCTTGTAAGAGATTTGTGTGTATCTCACTACTTGTTATAGTGAAGTTTTTAACCATGAGGTTCGTATAGTCTGATTATAGACTATACACAATTTTGAAAATCATTTTCACTGCGTTTTTATACTTCCGCTGTCATATGTTGTTTTATATGTTTCACAACATTTTCTACAATACTCTGATAATACATGCGCACACACTTTCAGTTGGCACTAGATCCATAAACTTGATACACTAAGTTAAAGGTCCTGTGTTTAAAGTGTGTTTTTGTAATGGATTATCCACTGACTCCTTCTTTAAAACCTCCAATTTTGGATGGATCAAATTACCCATACTGGAAACCTAAAATGCGCATGTATATTAAGTCTATAGATGAGAGAGCATGGCGTAGTGTGTTGTCTGATTGGAATCCACCAAAGACGGTTGGTGATAATGATGGTGATTCACAAGTCAAAAGGGAGATTGATTGGTCCAATGATGAATGCACATCGGCCAATTTCAATTCTAAAGCCCTTAATGTGATTTTTACTGCTACTGATGTTTCTATGTTTAAACTGATATCTAACTGTGTTTCTTCTAAGGATGCATGGGATATATTGCAGGAACATTGTAAAGGATCAGAAAGTGTTCGAAGAACTAGACTCAGAATGCTGGGAACCAAGTTTGAAAACTTGAAGATGAAAGATGATGAGAATATTTCATCATACAAGTAAAGGATAAGTGAGATTGCTAATGAGTCACACTCACTTGGTGATCAAATTTCCAACACTCAGTTAGTTAATAAAAAACTTAGAAATGTTCCTAAATGATTTGATGCTAAAATATGTGCAATAGAAGAGGCTAAGAACACTGATTTGTTGAGTCAAAATGAGTTGATAAGTATTTTGAAAACTTATGAGATTAACTTAAATATGTTAGATGATGATAAGCATGAGAAAGATAAAGACAAAAAAGTACTTGATTTTAGAGGTGAAACTTCTGATAATGTTGGTAAACATCCTTATGTGACTGAAGTTGATTCTGATGATGATGTTTTTGATTTATGTGATGAAATATTTCTGAACAATTTGCTCTTATCACTAAACAATTCAAATCTTTTCTAAAAGGAAAGTTCAGAAGACCAAATGGTCAATTTCAATTAAAGGATAAGTTTAACCAAAACACTTCTCCCTCTGATAAAAAGCTTGTTCCAAGTCAGTCTTCCAGTTTCAATCAACCTAGACAATTCAACTAGGATAACAATTTCAAATATGATCCTGAGTACAGAGAAAAGGTTAAATGTGATGCATGTTCTGGATATGGTCATTATGCTAGTGAATGTGCTAATACTATGCTTAGGAAGAAAATGAATTTTAATGCTACTTAAGTGATGATTCTGATGATGAAACTTATTTTGGTAAATGTGAACTAAGTGCTATGTCTGCTAGAATAATTTATAATGATACATTTGATGATGATCTCGATGATTATTGGTCTGAAGCAGATTCAGATGTTCATACAACATCTGAAATAACATTCAGTCAATATAACTCTGAGATTAACTGTTTTACTGGAACTATTCTGAATGTTGAAACATCAAAATCTGCTGATTGCGACTCTGAATATCTGAAGTTTAAAACTGATTTAGAAACTCAAAAACAGGTGTTGAGTTCCTTATCTTTAGAAATTTCAGATTTAAAAGAAAATCTTTTGAAGCTTGAAGTTCTTTTAACTAGAAAAGATGTGAAAATTTCTTCTTTGAAAGATGAACTCAAGTGCACTACTCTTAGTTTTAAAAAGTTTTCTGCAAGCACTACTGAATTGAATGAGGCATTAATGATTGGTAGATCTGATAATGCTTGACTTGGTTTTGTGAAAACTTCTGAGAATACTTCTTTATCCTGTGAACCTATTTCTTTTGTAAAAGCTGGAACTTCTTCGTCTAAATCTTTGAAAGGTAAACAAAAGAAATCTGATGACTTGTTTAAAGAGTATGTCTGTTTTTATTGTGCTGGAGTAAGTCATATTCGTCCATACTGTTCTAAGTTAAGAAGAGACTTAAAAGCTGGAATTGTTTTACCTGATAAAATTGAACACCCTATAAAATAAAATAACAACACTAAAAAATTGATTCATAAGAACATGTTATGTAATGTTGTGTATACATCCTTGAAAGCATGTGTTCCTGGATCTTGGTACGTTGATAGTGGTTGTTGTTTTTTCTAGACACATGACTGGTCAAATTAACTATCTGTCTAACTATCATGTTACATATGGTGGTGGTTCAAAAGGTAAAGTTGTTGGAAAAGAAATATTGAATTTTCCTGGTTTTCCAAAGTTGACAAATGTGTTACATGTAAAAGGTTTACTTGCTAATCTGATTAGTATTAGTCAGTTATTTGATGATGGTTTACATGTAAAGTTTGACAAGAATTCATGTTATGTGTTTGATAAAAATGATGATTGCTTAATGACTGGCAAAAGATCTGTTGATAATTGATATTTGATTGGTTCAAATCATGCTTGTAAAAGTGATAAAGCAGATGATATTATTTTGTGGCATCAAAAACTTGGTCATGCTAATTACAGAAGTATTCAGAAATTGCATAGACTAGGTGATGTTGTTGGTTTACCTGATCTTAACTTTGAAAAAGGAAAAATCTGTGGACCATGCCAAAAAGGTAAGCAAGTAAGGACAACACATCAAATGTTGTCAACGTGTACAACAAACAGGTGTTGTGAATTGATTCATATGGATCTAATGGGTCCTATGGAAACTAAAAGTTTAGGTGGAAAGAGGTATTCATATGTTCTTGTAGATGATTTTTCTAGATATACTTAGGTTATTTTTCTAAAAGAAAAATCAGATACCTTTTCTGAGTTCAAAATTCTTTACAAAAGGTTTAAAACTGTTTTATGTTTAAAGATCAGTAGGATAAGATCTGATCATGGAAGGGAATTTGAAAACAGTTTGTTTACTAATTTTTATGAAAAGAAAGGTATTTTGCAAGAGTTTTCTTCACCTAAAACTCATCAACAAAATGGAATTGCTGAAAGAAATAATAGAACTTTGCGAGAAATGGCAAGAGTTATGCTAACCTCAAAAAGTCTTTCTAAGAAATTATGGGCTGAAGCTTTGAATACTGCTTGTCACATTGTGAATAGAGTCTATATTCGTTCTGGTAGTAATTGTACTCCTTATGAGATTCTGAATAACAATAAACCAAATTTGAAATACTTTCATGTGTTTGGTTGTGCTTGTTACATTTTGAATGATAGAGATCAGTTGCACAAGTTTGATTCCAAAAGTGATAAAGGATTTTTCTTAGGATATTCTAAGAATAGCAAGGCATATAGAATCTACAACTTGAGAACTGATACAATGCAAGAATCTGTTAATGTGGCATTTGGTGAACTTGCAAGTCTTGCAGGTAAAAGTGATGAAGATAATGTATCAGATTTGATAGAAGTATCCAGAAATACTGATGACACTGAAGATAGCAAAAATGTTGATCATAATCATAATGTTCCTTCAACATCTGATGCAACATTACCCAAAAGTTCAAATACTGAAAATCTGTCACAAGATTCACAGTATCCAAAACATTTGGTTCCCTCAACAAAGATAATGAAAAATCATCCATCAGATCAAATCATTGGAGAAGCTACAACTGGTGTACAAACTAGAAGAAGAATGGATATTCATATCAATAACCTTGTAAGACCAGTTTGCATGTCATCCATATGCAATCAGGTAACTTTTGAGTGTTATCATTCTGAAATTGAGCCTAAAAATATGAAAGAAGCTCTTGATGATGAAAATTGGATAAATGCTATGCATGAAGAGCTTAATCAGTTTGAAAGAAATGATGTTTGGACACTTGTACCTAGACCTAATTCTGATATTAATGTCATAGGGACAAAGTGGATTTTCAAGAATAAAACTGATGAATCTGGTAATATTGTGAGAAATAAACCTAGATTGGTTGCTCAAGGTTATACTTAGATTGAAGGAATAGATTTTGATGAAACATTTGCTCATGTTGCTATAATTGAATCTATTAGATTACTTCTTGCTATTGCATGTTTCATTAACATTAACTTGCATCAAATGGATGTTAAAGTTGCTTTCTTAAATGGTATTCTGTGTTATAGCTGGATTTATCTGAACGTATAAACAATCACTCACAAGTCAATAACAACGTACATAAATAAGAAAGAGCGCGTGATTTGGTGACCCAGTTCACCGAATGAGGCTACGTCCGGGAGCAAACCCAAGCCAGAAATTTTACTATAATATCTGCCTAAGAACTAAAGTTTCGATCCTTTACAATGTACAATACAATGTGTATTTATAGATAGGGGACTAGGTTTTCCCTTCTCAATGGGCCTTCGGCCTTCTAGGGTTCCGCATTGGCTGGAGGCGGATCCCTTCTCTCTCGCCGTGAATCTCACCGCCAGCTGGACCTTCCTCGTTTATGCCCTGAAATTCTGCCACTATAAACGACCTTGATCTTATCCCATAGTTAGATCGCGACCTCTAAGGAAAGTCGCCGAGATACGATGGCCAAAGTTAGGTGGTCGCTTCATAAGTGTTCGTGGTAGCTTGATCGCCCTATCTTTGGTTGTCGCCAGGATGGTTGCCTTGTGATGGCGGGGCCACAACAATTGCCCCCCAGGCTGCTAGCGATATTTTCGCTAGTCGGACTGGACTGTGGTCTCCAGTGCCTGGGGCGACGCCCGCCCGCGGACCTCGAGAAGCCCAAACGTTTCCTCGAAAAGGCGGTTGATGATGTTACCCCGCATGTCCTGATGACGCGTGGTCGTCATGCGCCCTCAATTTTGAAAAATTTGCGAATTTGCCCCTGTTTTTTGAAAAACTTATTTGCACCCGGGTCCTCGCATTTTCCTCTAAATCGTCCTCTCCGCTTAGGGGATTAGGGTTTTTTTACATTCTCGAGCGTTCTTGTTGCAAGTAATTTATCTTTTTTTCCGGTGCTCTGCACGATTCCTCTTTCTTTGGTAAGTATAGCCTCTCCTTCTTCCTTATTTCACTCTCCTCACCATGTCTGCTTCCCCTGATGGTTGCTCGGGCATGGTCAATGCGGAGTGGGAACCTCTCTTTGTTACTCTGGTGGGGGTAGAAACTCCGGCCAGTGAAGTGGTTTCGGCCGGAGCGTCGAGTGGCGGAGCCCTTTCTGTTGAGATGGGGCCTTCCCGCCTAGCCGAGGGGAATCCTCCGCTTGACCTCGAGGTCTTTGGTTCTCTCGAGGACTTGGAGGTTCTTACGCCGGAGCGGGCCACTGGGATCCCTCTGGTCGGTTCGTCTGAGGAGCCGAGACTTCCGCCCATCACGATTGCGACCATCCTGATTATTTTGATTATCAAGCCTACCGGGCCGGGCTCCGACATCGCCGACCACTTCGTTCCAAAATTTGTGTTGCGACTGAGTCCAAGTTTTATATTAATGATGAAAAGTATTGTTCCGTAATGTTGGAGGCCGACCTAGACGCCGCTCATCGAAAGTAAGAGACTCCGAACGACGTATACTTCTACTGCCCGGAGGGATCTGAAAGAGTCGACCAACCTCTCGAGGGCATGGTCGCTATCCATGAGGCGGTTATGGACGCAGGTATTCACTTTCCGCTTCATCCGGCGATCTCTCACCTCCTAGTCGCCTGGCATCTTGCCCCAACGCAGATTACTCCCAACGGATGGAGTTATATCTTGGCGACCTTGACCGTGCTCGGCCATGCCGGTCTTTATCGACTACCCACGCCCATGGAGGTGAACTATTATTGGTCGCTGGTCGCCCAGCATGGCCAGGAAGGCCACTATGCTCTGAAAAACCGTCCCGGTCGGCGGATCGTGTGGGGAATAGTGAATAAAGTAAAGAATTGGCACCCCCGATGGTGGTTTGTGGGTGGGGTATGGAAGAGTGCCTCCCCGGGTTCTGTTTCAGAGATTCCCATACCTACCAATTTCCAAGAGAGGGCTCCTCGTAAGGTTCTTTTTTGGGGGGTGCGTCGAGCATCTCCGTACTGATCTAATTTACTTTGTCCTTCTTGCAGGTTTACTTGTCACCGATGAGAGCCAGCTGAATTGGGACTTCGAGGCCGCACACAAGGTCGCCGTCGATTTTCCTTGGGAGCTTCGTCGCGTAGTCCGAGAGGCAATGGGGAGGCTTGCAGACCTACCCTCGCAAGACTGGTCGCTTTCATGAGTCTTTTATTTTCTCTTGCGTAATTTAAGTCACTTTTTCGTGCCCTTTCTTTAATCTAATGGAATGTTTATATTTATCTTTCTTGTTGCATTTATCTCATGATTCCCCTGTTTTTACTTTATATTTTTGGTCAAACAAAACCCTTACAATCTTGCACGCCTTTGAGTCTTTGCCTATGTCCCGACTATCATTTGAATGGTGAGCGATATATTTGCTCGTGATTCATGCTGCTCGGTATACTTCCTCAACTGGTGTTGGTTTTTGAACTCGCGGGCGTGATCATTATGATGACGACCTTTGTCGATGCTCCAAGTAGTGCTTTTTAATTGCCTAGATCTACTCGAGAAAGGACTTCACTACCTTTTCTTTTGACCTTAATCGATCGGATCGTTCTTGGGATGATCTTCGGTCGACTTACTCTAAAGATACAAGGATTTCAAAAAATGCAACTTCTCGTAAAATGTTTTTCTTAAAGTCGATTGTTCTAATGTTATGATGGACAAGTTAGTAAATGTGCTATTAACTATCCATAGTAATGGCAAGATGCTTATGTCCATTTGCAAAAAGATTGAATATTTGGGCGACCTTCCTGTGGATGGCCAAACATTCCCTTGGGTATCTTTCATTTCTTTCTTCGATCTCACCTTTTAAAGAATTTGCCCGGAGTTAACCTTCGAAATTTAAAGATACTCCCGTGCTCAATCCTTCGGTAGGGTTAAATCCCTTATTGCCTCGCTCGGTGACTTTCGGGATTTAATTTTTGCCTGGGCGGACCATTCTCCGAAGTCGCTGCTGCCCATGTTTATAATTGTTGTTGACTTGTGCTTTTATGCTCATTCGAAGTGGCCGTGAATCGAGAGGGGGAGCACCCCCTCTCAGGAGTCGATCCTTGCTGCTCGTCCTTTTTCGACGATGACGCCACCTCCACCGGGTCGCCAATTTTCTTTTATGCTATGCGACATAAAGGGTGTCGATCGTGGGCTTCGATGTTGACCGTTCCAGGGCATAAGTTTTTATTTATTCTGCTGCTTTCATTGTTAACCCCCTTTTTGTTATATTTTTCTAAGTCGGGCTCCTTGCTTCAGGTTTGCAAACTTTCTGCCGCCGGTTGCCGACTATCTTTGCTCGAAGATGCCGCCCATCGTTGGGGTCTCGACCAATCGCCCTTCTTGGGATGATCTTGTATATGCGCATTCTATCCGCGATGTGCCCCGGTATTGGTCTCTCGGATCTATCACCATGTCAACGTTTCCTCCAACAAAGAAAGAGAACAATCTTTACACCGCCTTTGATCTACTCCCTGTATTGGCGGCTACTTTTTCTTGAAGTGTGGTGGAGCGAATCCACGAATCCCGAGATCTCTCTGCCATCATTGATAATGTTGATGGTTTTTGGCATCCGATCGATGGTCCCCGTGGTAACTACCTACAACCGGATTATTTCTTGGGTGGAACCTTCCACCTTGAAGTGGAAGAGAAGAAGTCGGAGGAGGTGGCGACGGCCATGGCCGGATGGAGTCCGGGGTAGTTGAACCACCTGGCCATGATAGGGCGGCTCATCAAGTAAAGTCCAAGGTAAGTGGCCGATGTCAGTTGATGCCAAAAGCCGTAGGAGTCTTTGCCCTTTCAAATTGCAGGCCGACTCCCACCGTTCATAATGGTTTCCTTTGGAAGAGTTTCTCCTTGGGAATGGGTTTGGCCATATCCTAGGGGCGAGTGGATGAAAGCTCGCTCACTCGCCTTCCCGAATTGAAGTCGCATTTGGAATCATCCGATTTGGGGCGCTAAAAATTTTTCATGGTTCGATTACCCCATTTTAGTTGAAGGTGTCTGACCTTTTGAGTTCAAAATTCCAAAGAGGCCTTTCTTTGGGGTCGAGTTTCATGTTGAACCTTCTCAATGTCGCTACGAAGGTCGGGATTTTTTTTTATTTTTAGGGGTATATATCTCACTATAATCCATACGCCCATTGGGTTATACGGATGTCCCTCCCGGCCCGGGTTATTTTCTTCCCAACACCCTCCTTGATGGTTTTTTGGCGATTTCCTGCTAACATTTTTCTAAATCCTTTTTGGTTCTCTTGGGATTGCTAGCCAATTTTTTCCAATAAGATAAATTTTTTCCTGAGAAAAGAGGTGGGTTCTAATCGCCTTTGTGTGATTTTTTGATGGAAGGCATCCATGAAGGACATCCTGCTCGTGGTTTTTGATTAGGAATTTCATTTTCAAGGCCTTCGTCGCTGATTTTTTGAAGCCTAAATTTCCCCGACCGGGTTTCTTCTCGGTCGATGTCGAAGTCGATGGTATGCCTGGATATCCTTGTGGGACCAAGCGATCTAGCCGATCCGGAGCCAAATCGACCAATTGTCCTTAGTTCCCCGGGATCTTAGAGTCGATTATGAAAATCGAGTCCTGTTGGGTTAAATCCAGGGACCTTTTCGAGCTCTTCGTCTCCGTTGGCTCGGTCGACAGGGGGTCCATTGTTCCCTAGATAATGGCATGTGGTTTGGATCCATCGGCTGGTTCGAGGTCCTCGATTATTTGTTTATTTTGGTCAATTTCCATTGAGTTTATTTGTTGGTTTTTTGTTGCTAAAATTTAAATGGCCGTGGGAGGCGATCAAGTTGATCGATCCTTAATGGGATCACCCCATCCTGCGTGGAGAGGTTCTCGAAGGTGGGGAAACCATCAAGGTCGTGGGGTAGCTTACGAAATCCACGATTTGTGGAGGAATAGTTAGGTCCCCACCGGGGATTGTTCTTCACCTATCTCCCTCTTGTGGAAAGTTTGTATAGGGTGTCTGCGAACCTTTTTTTTGGGTCTTTTATTATCATCTTTTTCTCTTTGAGTTCGTGCGGCCCTTTGGGGTACACCTTTTTAAGCGACCTGTGGGTCTTTCCTGTATTCGGCCTTCATGCCCTCGTTTAATGTGAATGGAATGTTTATATTTCCTATCTTTCTTTGTGCATTTATCTATGAGTTCCTTGTTTTACTTATGGGGTGTTGGTCGTGCAAAACCCGGACACACACCGACGTCTATGAGTCTTGCATATGTCCTGATCGCCATTTGGATATGGTGCGATATATTTGGACTGTGTTTTGGCCGTCTTATCTCATGCGGCGCGTCTAAACTTTGGCTTAGTCGTGTTATGGTGTTGTCTTTAGGAGGTCGTCGTACTTGGACGTGTGGTCATTATGATGACGACCTTGTCGATGTGAATTCCAAGTAGTGCTTCAAATTGTAGGTAGTCAGCTTATGCTGTTGGCGACTACCTTTTGACTTGACCTTAATCGATCGGATCGTTCTTGGGATGATCTTCGGTCGACTTACTCTAAAGCGTACAAGGTATTTCAAAAATGCAACTTCTCATAAAATGTTTTTCTTAAAGCTGATGAATCATTACAATGTTATGATGGACAAATTAGTAAACAGGCTATTAACTATCCATATTGGTAGTACTTCTTCAAGTGGGTCGCGTTCCAAGGATATTGCGCTGGGGTGCCGTCCGGGTCCTCGATCTCGTATGCTCCATTTGCCAGGCAGTTGAATATTCTGAACGGACCTTCCCAGGTAGGGCCAAACATTCCATTGGGTACTCCGATTACTTTCTTCAGGACGAGGTCACCTTTCTTGAATTGGCGGAGTTTAACCTTCGAGTTGTAGTATTTTTCTGTTCGTCATTTGTAGGCGGCATTTTTCAGGTTGGCCTCTAATCTCCTTTCTTCTAGCAAGTTCAGGCCGGCTGTCATTGCCATATCATTGTCACTTGAGGCTCTATTGCTCGTTCGGTGACTAGGTATGGTGACCTCTCTCACACCAAGTCAATAACAACAAGATATATTATTCGCTTCCGCCCCAAATGCGAGGGAATAGGGTGTTTCCAGATAGAGGTCCCTTTCTCAGTCGCCTTTTATCGGGTTCAAGATGACCACAACACTTGAATCTTGCGGTTCTTTCGTTTATGCCGAAATTCACGCCCAACGGCCTTGCCCATAGTTTTTCTCCCTTCAAGCCGCGCTTTTAATGTGTGTTTGATAATCTTGTTGATCGCCTCGACTTGCCCATTGGATTGTGGGTGGTAGGGGGTGGAGAAGAGCTTTGTTATCTTCCATTTCTTGAAGAAAAATTTAAGAATCTTGAGGCCGTCGAATTGCTTTCCATTGTCGATCCACGATTGCTGTTTATAAGTTAAAAAAAGCATGGGAGGTCGAATTTCTTTTAGATGATCAAACGATGAAAGATGATGTTTCTCCATATGAACTTTATAACGTTGTCCCCGATCGATCGTTGAGGGGCTTCGCTTCCGCCCTTGGAATCTTAAAGAAATAATTGATTTATGCGCAACCAGAGCGAATCTTACGGTCCCCGGAGCCGTGGGTAGGGGTCCGATAATGTCGATCCCCCATTTTGCGAAAGTCCATGAGCTTAGGATGCTGGTCAATTCTTCTGGGGATACCTTGATTGAGGGGGCGAATATTTGGCATTGGTGGCGGATGTTTTTGGGAAACAACATTATTCGAGGGCATCTCTTTTCAAAATCAATTGTCGGCCGTTGTCTTTGGGATACCCTCGCCGGATGGTTTTGGGTTTGGGCGGATTGGCCTCCTGCATGATTTTCGCAGATCCCCTCGTGGATTTTCTTCAGGATGGCTAGCCCCGTACATTTGTCACACATCTCAAAAAAGGAATGTCAAAAATCTCGCTTATCTGTATAAATGGTCGTCGATCATTACATACCTTTCCGCCCTTATTTTCAATTGTTGGGCATCGACTCTATTGTCCGACAGGTGTCCAGTCTTTAGGTACTTGAGTATTGGCGTCCTCCAATCCTCATGGTCGATATCCATTGGGTCGGTGAGGGTGACCGAGGCGTGTGTGGTGGATGAGAAGGTTAACTTTTGATGATGACGTCTTTCATATCCGCTGGACCCTCTAACATTGAAATAGTGATTTTCTCCAAAGCATCTACTTGGGAATTTAAAAAAACTCATGCAAACCTATAAGTACCAATTCCAACATAGACTTGATCGAACTTCTCAGCAGGATTGGACAACTTCTTGGTATTATCAAACGATCACATCGGCCTCATACTTCTCCACACACAAGCTTGATATACCCTGCACGTGACCGATTCTATTTCGGTGTGTATTTTTAGTTTCTTCACTCCCATGGTCATTGCCATCTCAAGCCCCAATCAAAGGGAATAGGCCTCGTATCGACCGTTATTGGTGGCTTAGTATAGAAAGTCTTCAATGTGATGGTCAAAATTTTTGAAGGAGAATGTCCGTCGCATAACTAAGACTATAACCATACACCAAAGACACTCTTTAAAAACTATCGGAGAGACTTGAGTTCCTTTTCTGCTGTGTGGCTTATTTTCTAAAAGCCCTTTGAGTTTGGTGGAACCATCCACATAAAGTTCCCATGGTGGCTCCTTAACGGTGATGGTAATGAGTTTGTATCTTGTTCCGGGCGTGGTCGTCGACACCTTGCAGGTAAGTTCCACCATGAAGTCGGCGGGGTTTTTTTGGCCTTGATGGCCGTTCATGGGGCGTATGTGACACCAAACTGGACAACCTCGATTGCCCATTTTATGCAGCCCCGGCCGTGACGGGCGGTGATCTTTAGTAGCGCTTGAGTCTTATTAGGGGTAATGAGGTCAATACTTCCACCTGGTGGTCGAAGAAATATGGTCGCAACTTTCTTATGCTCATCACGAGCGTAAAACAATAAAGGACTAACTAAAGATCATTCTGTCATACTCAAGGGAATCATAAATCTTTATTAAAATTCCTCAACAAATTTTGATTTTACGATGATGCCCTAGTTGAGTAAATTGGCTCACATAGTAAACCGCCTTCACAGGTAGTCTTGCCCTTCTTAATCATTCACAATTTCTTCAATGAATCTCAGACCATTACCTTCTACTTAAAACAATTTCAAGGCCGTTCTTTGAACGCGGCGAATGCATATCAAAATAAAAGATGTAAAGAGTTTCTCCTTATCTTTTGAGCATAATTTAAATCTTCAATATCCTAGGATTGGCGAGGTATTCCTTGATGCCATCCAAAGTCGTCTTTTTGAGCCTCTTTTCGTCCATTGGAAATTCCTTTTTTCATTGATTCTTTTTCTCTTCCTTGATGTCCTACATTCGGTTTTTGAAGAAGGGTTTGCACCTATCTCCCATGCAAGTTTGGATATGAATCAAATATGGACGGCTTAAGTCTGCATTTATATAACAAAATTAAAAACGAAGATACTTTGATAGAAGATAAGACTTCTTTTGGGTTCCTAGGGCTGCTCATATCTAGAATTGCCCTGATTTTAGTTGGATTGGCCTCTATTCCCTGCTTGCTGACCAAGTGGCTAAGGAATTTGCCTGACTCTACGCCGAAGTTGCATTTCTTTGGGTTGAGTTTCATGTTGAACCTTCTCAAGATGTCGAATGCTCGAGCGAGGTCGGCGAGATGATCTTCTTTCTTTAGGTTTTTGACGACTATATCATCTACGTATACCTCCATGGATTTTCCGATTTCTTCCGCGAAAATTTGGTTCACCAATCGTTGGTAAGTGGCCCCGGCGTTCTTGAGGCCAAATGGCATCCTTTTCCAACAGTATAAATTTTTCTCGGTGAGAAAAGAGGTATGTTGTTGGTCGTCTTTGTGCGTGGATATTTGATGGTAGCCTGCGAAGGCATCCATGAAGGACATCATCTCGTCCCCAGCCGTACTATCGATCAGGTTGTCGATGTGGGGCATGGGGAAGAAATCTTTTGGACACGCTTCATTTAAGTCGGTGAAGTTGATGCATAGTCTCCACGTTCCGTTGGCCTTTTTGATTAGGGCGGCGTTGGATACCCACTGGGGTTGGTCGGCCTGTGTGATTAGGTCGTTGTCGAGGAGTTTCTCCACTTCTTCGGCTAAAGCGGCATACTTTTCGAGCCTGAATTTCCTCCTTCTTTGCGCGACTGGTTTCTTGTTGGGATCGATGTTGAGTCGATGGCAGGCGACCTCGGGGTCAATCCCTACCATATCCTTGTGGGACCAAGCGAATACGTCAAGATTCTGCTTGAGGAAATCGACCAATTGCTCTCTTAGTTCCGTCGGGGATCTTAGAGTCGATTATGACTTCCAAGTCCTGTTGGGTTGGGTCCACTTTGACCTTTTCGAGCTCTTCGTCTGGTGTTGCTCGATGCTGGTCCCCTCTGGGGTCGTCGATTGTTCCCTAGATAATGAAGTCATGTGGTTTGGATCCGAGTCTTGGTTCGAGGTCCTCGATTATTTGTTTATTTTGGTCAATTTCCATTGAGTTTATTTGATCGCTTGCGGTTTTTTGTGTGCTAAAATTTAAATGAGACCGGGTATAAATTGAACATCCTCTTGCATCAAGTTGATCGCCCTTAACGGTGCCGATCACCCCATCTGAAGTGGGGAATTTTACACAGAAATAGTAAGTGGAGGACGCAAATTCGTACTCGAAAGGCCTACCAAGGAAACCATTAAAGGTCGATGGTAGGTCGATTACAAGGAAATCACAAAGTTTTGTGGCCCTAAAGGCCCTATCTATAGTTGTCACTTTCGGATTCTCAAAAACATCATTGTTCCACCGCTTCAAACGATAATCCCGTTAACTTAGGGCATCAAAAAGGCAAAGATGAATTCGAAACCTCTGACGAGATGTTCGCTTGGTTCAAGATAGCTGTGATAGTCGACAACGAACTTAAATCTTGAAAAATCTTCTTGAATAGTATATTGTAGAATGCCCCTTTAGGGTTTGGAGAATTTCGAATTTTAATTTGGCGATTTTGAAACGACGTTTGATAAAATTTTTGGCTTGAATGACTGTTACCCCTTGAGATGATTTTTGTTGATATGACCAGAGGGATTAATCGGCATTCGCATACAATGCCCGCATCCTTTCCCATTAAATAACTGTTGACCATTCTTGAATTTAAAAGACCACTTTCTCGTCGCAATTTATTTGAGCAATAAATGGATCGCATGGCATTCACTGGTAGGCATAGTTGCACCGCGTTGGCCATTTCCCTGAGCTCGGCTTTCTGGTGTCTTTTTGATAGAGAGGTCAATGTAGAGAGGTATAGGGTATGGATTATCCTCTTTACTCTAAATTGTCTTTTTCACGCGAGGCGAATTACCGAAAGTTCTTGAAATCTTGATTCCGCCCGGTTTCAAGATATCATCCGCTTCCCCCTTATGTTTTTCCGGCGACCTCATGTTGTCTTTCCACATGGTGGTGAGCCGTCAAAATGAAAGCACTATTATTATCACAAAATATCCTTGTCAAGGAGGTCGACGTTAAAGAATCTCAGTAGCATTCCATCCTCATAGAGCTTCGCTTTGAGTTATTTCAGAGGTCGCAACATTCACTTCGGTGTTGTGGCCGACCATCTCGTCTAGGTTAGTGGCAATATTTTTCACGGGCTCTATTTGATAAGATTTTTCGCTCTTCTTGATGGGTCGCGGTTATCCGAAATGTTATATCCGATCGCTTGTCTTTATAATCGGGTGAAAAATGTATCACATGGGGACACACCGAGGCATCTATCAATTTGACCGCCCTTTGATCCTTTCAAATGAAGTCCTAGAAGTTTCATCTCTCCCATCATTGGGTTTTATATCTTTTCACACTTTCAACATATATCCGAACCTTTCCCCATCCTATCCTTGTGACAATTTCTTTCCTTCCCCCATCCGAAGAATCGCCGCCAGAGTTCCATGGTGTTGATGATGTTGGTAAACTGGTTGGTCCTAAATTCGCGTAAGTCACTAGGTAGTTACATCCGGTGATGTTTTGCGAGCTTAGTTCCTCATTTAGTCCGAATAACCTTGTGATTACTCCTTTTCAATAGCTTGTTCTTGAAAACCATCTTGGTTCCAATGACATTGTGCCTTTCAAGATGAGTCGATTCGAACCTTTCGGTGTAGGCCCTTCACCAATGTCTGCCTCGTCTTCGCCTTTGTTTGATGTTCGGAACAATCGATGTTTCCCTTGTGGGTTCCATCATCGACTCTGTAGGATGGGCTGCCATGGCCATGGCGTTCCCATGAAGAGCCAAAATGTTAGGTTTGCTCGAAAGAGTCGATGGATTGAGGGACAATGGACGTGAACCATTTGTGTGCTTGTTCATTCCTCTTCTTTGACCACATCTTCCAGGGGAAAGAGTCGACACATGGTCGCATTTCCAAGCCCCCGACGTCATGTATGAGTTATATTATTTGTTCGAGAAGCATCCTTAATCACTCCTCTTAGATCGATCATGTTCCCTTTCTTCCACAAATATTCATCAAAAAAGGTCCTTTCTTTGATTTTAGTAAACTCGAAGCTTTTACTAACTTCGTAATATCCTAAGAATATTCCTTCATTCTTGATGTTTTACTATCAAATGTTTTCAAAATGTCTTTACCATTATTGTGTATGAAACACTTGTAAACACACGTTGGTCAAGAGGCTTCCTTTTCATTCCAAAGATAGGTTTTTGCCTTGACTTTTTGTCAAGATCCTTTCTCTGAGAGTAGCAAAGGTTGTTTTTCTGACTTCCAAAATCTTTTAGAATATCACTCCATTTATCATTGTCCTCTTCTTCTTCCTTCTTCGATAGTTTTGTTCCTTCTTTCAGAACACCATTTTGTTGGTTTGTGCGAAGTTTTCATCATGATCATTTGGTCTTTGAAAATCGAAATGATATGATTTATAAAATTTGTGGTCGATTTTGATTTCTCGAACTTCCTTTGGTGGTCACCCCCCTTTCTTCTTTTGCAGGAGAATATGACCCACCATCCGGTAGAATTAACTAGGACTCATCTTCCATATGCAAAAGTGAAGTATTCTCCTCGGAACTTCTAGCCGGTCCTTTTTGCATCAAAATGTGTTCCTTATTGAACACTTCATTTGGCAACCCTTTTTTTCTCAAGAGCTAATCTTTCTTTGAATTTGACCTTTGAAGTTGTTTGCTTAGATGTCCCTAAATTAATCGGCGGAAGGAGCCGACTAGATCTTGGGGATACATGACCCTTTTCTTGTACCCGTGTTACTTTTTGAATTCCATTTGTATCATCTTTCAAATGTATAAGTTCTCTGAGAACTCAACATTGAAACCTTTATCCCTTGGGGAATGGGGTTAGCCTTTAGGTGCTTCAATCTTTTATACATATGAAACGGATTTGATGGTTATCCTTTTCTTAGGCTCATCGGAGTTATCTCCCCTAGCCTCAAGGGCTTTTTGTTCAACATTGTTATTCTTGACCATCCGGTCTTCCCATATCCTTGCATCCACCGTCAAGATACTATCTGGATTTTCATTTGTCGGGTCATTTTCATCGCCGGTTTTCATTCCACCCCGAAAAATGTGATCTTTCATCGACTTAGTGTATCAATTCTTAGGTACCCATTTTGTGTAGGGTTCTTCATCTTTCTGACAACTCTAATCACTTTAGAGTCTAATTTGAAGATCTACTCGGGACTGCCTTAGCCGAGTCCAATTTTGCTAGCTTTAGCATGAACATGTGCCTTAGAGTTCTTCTTTGGTTTCCGCTCTTGCTTAGGCTTTTGGGGCCTAACCTTTACCCTTAGGCAAGTGAGGTTCACGTTATCTCAGAAATCGAGGACATGGATGCCTCCACTCCAGGTCGCATTTAGTGGATCGGTCTTCGGGCCCGCTGGTCGGGATGTTGCTCTGTGCCATTGTTCCTTGTGTGTTCTTTATTGATTTGTGGTGTTTCCCACAGACGGCGCCAAATTGTTATAGCTGGATTTATCCGAACGTATAAACAATCACTCACAAGTCAATAACAGCGTACATAAATAAGAAAGAGCGTGTGATTTGGTCACCCATCATTAAATCGCGCTACGTCCCTCAAAGCAATACCAAGCCAGGAATTTTACTATAATATCTGCCTAAGAACTAAAGTTTCGATCATTTACAATGTACAATACAACGTGTATTTATAGATAGGGGACTAGGGTTTTCCTTTTCAATCGCTTAAGGGCTTCGCCTAGTCTTCATCGATTCTCGGTTCCGCAAAATATTGGGTGAACTTGAAAATCAAGAGGCGGATCCCATCTCTCTCGCCGTGAATCTTGCCACCAGCTGGACCTTCCTCGTTTATGCCCCGAAATTCCGCCATTATAAACGTCCTTGATCTTATCCCATAGTTAGATCGTGACCTCTAAGGAAAGTTACCGAGATGCGACGGCCAGAGTTGGGTGGTCGCTTCATAAGTGTTCACGGTAGCTTGGTCACCCTATCTTCGGTTGTTGCCAGGATGGTCACCTTGTGATGGAGGGGCCACAACATTCTGGATGATGAAGCTTATGTTGAACAACCTAAAGACTTTGAAAATCTGGAATTTACTGATCATGTTTACAAGTTAAAGAAAGCTTTGTATGGTCTAAAACAAGCACATAGAGCTTGGTATGGTAGACTTACTGATTTCTTACTTGAGTTTGGATTTATGAGAGGTGAAGCTGATAGAACCTTGTTCATTAAAAATTCTAAGAATGATATCATGGTTGCTCAAATATATGTTGATGATATTGTATTTGGTTCAACTTGTAATGATATGCTTGAGAGTTTTGTGAAAGAAATGACATGTACCTTTGAAATGGCCATGGTTGGAGAACTGAATTTCTTTTTAGGTCTTCAAATCAAACAAATGAAAGATGGTATTTTCTTTTCTCAAAACAAATATGCTAAGAATTTGGTGAAAATGTTTGGTCTTGAAACTGCTAAAACTATGAAAACCCCTATGGGTTCAACTCAAAAGTTGAGTAAAGACTTGATTGGAAAAGATGTTGATCCTACTTTATATAGATCAATGATTGGAAGTCTTTTGTACTTAACTTCTAATAGGCCTGATATTATGTATAATGTCTGTCTTTGTGCTAGATATCAAGTTAATCCAAAGGAATCACATCTTAATTCTGTGAAAAGAATTATAAGATATATAGCTGGAACATGTGATCTAGGTATTTGGTACTCAAAGGATACTAATTGCTCTTTAGTTAGCTATAGTGATGCAGATTGGGCAGGTGATTGTGATGACAGAAAAAGTACTAGTGAAGGATATTTCTACATGGGAAACAACATTATATCCTGGCATAGTAAGAAACGGAATTGTGTTTCAAAATCTACAGCTGAATCTGAATATGTTGCTGCTGGAAGTTGCTGCACTCAACTGCTTTGGCTTAAAAAGATGTTTGATGATTATGGGTTGGAAAGTGGTATTTTGACTGTTTATTGTGATAATACTAGAGCTATCAATATTTTCAAGAATCATGTGCAACATTCTTTGACTAAGCATATAAGTATAAGACATACTTTATAAGAGATCTTGTAGAGAAAGAAGTTTTGAAGTTAGAGTACATTTCTACTAAAAAACAAGTTGTTGATATTTTCACAAAAGCCCTTGATAATGAGAGGTTTTCTTCACTTGGAAAATCTCTTGGTCTTTGCTATATCTGAAAATAAACACTAGGTGTTGTGACAAATGTTTCCAACATTTGAAGCAACATTGTCGTTCTGATAATGAGTTTGTATGCTGATTTGCTTATGTTTGAACTTTAAATGATAGTGTTATGATCTTATTGTTGAATCATGGTTTAGATACAGAGTCCTGGGCATATATCTCTTAAATGCATTGAAAAATAAAGCACAACTTAGATGTGTAATCACTGAGTAACTATGGGACACGGAGCTCATTACTACGATGTTCTCTTTTCAAAAGGTGATTAATTATACATCCATGTTTGTTCACAATCCGTTGAGTAATTATGGGGCACGGAGTTCGCTACTACGGTGTTCTCTCTTGAAAAGGTGGATCAATGTGAACATGTGTTTAAAAGAAAATTTCAAAATATGCAACACTTTGATGATGAATTTCATGCAAAATTGAGTGTTGAGGTATATGTGTGCCGACATTTTGTGAAACCTTAAGTGATTCAAACTTTATCTATCATACATGATTTATTTATTTTTCTTCCTAAGTTGAATTCACGATTCTAAACATATTATTTGAACTAATATGAGTTTATTTAATTTTAGATATAGTTTCCTATTTTTGAAAATGTTGTTGGCGGCTCATACACATTTACACGATCACATTTGCCTTAGTGGGTGGTTACTTTGTCCACTCTTGGTCGGTTTTTGTGGTGGTTTTGTGTAATAACCTCACTCTTTTCTTCTCTACTTAAGTTCGATTTTGTCTGTGATGTTTATTACTGAAAGCTGAAAACTTTGTTGTTGCACATAGGAATCGAGGTTTGTGTTGATTTTACTTATGTTATTTTAATTATTTCGGTCATATACTTCTTTTTCCCTCCTATTTTTCATTTAACATTATTTTAATTTCTTTTGCATTATATGATTGGACAAAAAGGCGGTGTTATGGCTGATAAACAAAACCTTTTGAGTTCTTCTGATCACTCACACGCAAACCTCCTTTCTCAAACCCTCACTTGAACCCTTCTTCTCCAGCAAACTCGAATCCGTTGAACCTACTTGCAGAAATGGCTACTCAAAACCCAGATTATGATTCCACTAATGTTGGTGGATCATGGTCTTCATCCGTACCAAAACCCACTCCGTACGAATTTCCTGAAGATACCCATCAATCTCTGATTCGACTGATCATCGAACAGATGCTCGAGAAAAACCTTCCTGTTCTTCCTGATGTTTTTGTTGGCAAAAGACAAGTCAACATTAATGAATTTTTTGATCTTTCTGCTAAACCCTTAGCCACTGAAATCCCTGATGGACCTTCTCCAAAACCTGCTGATAACCCTACTCAAACGGCCGATGTTGAGATGGACAAAGTTGATTCCTCTGATTCAGAAGGAATGGGGGAGAAACTCAAGAACATTCGGTTGAGAAAGAAGCAATTGGCTCCCAAAAGAGGTGGTGGAAAATGGGGAAAGAGAAGAGTCTCAAAAAGGAACCTTGGAAAGAAGGTGGACTACACTGGGAAACGTCATAAGAGGACTGATGGTGGTGTAGATGATTATATCACTGTAGAGGATTCAGATGAAGAAATGGTTGTTCCAAATGTTTCTGTTGCTGAGCCAAAAGACTCAGATGATGACTTAACCATGGAGGAATTGATGGCAAAGAAAGAGAAACGAACCAAAAGGAGAAATGAACCATCTGTGAATGATGCTCCTGATCTTGCAGAACCAGCTGAGAATGCTGAAAGAGATGATTCTGAGAGAGAGGAATCTGAGAAAGATGAAGCTGAGACAGATGAGTCTGAGGAAGAAATGGATGTTGAGGAAGATGACCCTGAAGAAGATGATGAAGCTGATGTACAGGAAGATGAGCCTGTTGACAATCAAACTGATGATGAGTTTGATCAAATCTTTGATGAGGTAATGGATTCTGACTCTGACTCAGATGATAAGGTTGAGCATGATAGAAAATCTCCTTGTTGTTAAATCCATGCTTAAGAGGTTTATTGTGGATGAAGGGATAATCAAAATGCCTGATAGGTTTTGTTGATAGTAGATCTCTGTTGCATGCTCTACAATATGCCAAACCTTATTATGTTGCTAGGGTTGCTGAATTTTATGCTAATTTGAAGAAGAATTGTGGGAATAGGCAGTCTTCAAATTATGGGAAAGTAAGGTTTAGATACAATGTTGCTACCATTACCCCTAGAATTATAAACATCTTTCTGAAGACTAGACAAATGGAAGATGATTATAGAGAATTGGACATAGGGGAAGTGATGTCTGTCATCACTGGTGGTAGACATTCTGTATGGACTTTACAATTTTCTGCTACAAAACTGACCTCTTTATACTCTGTGATGCATAAGCTGCTAGTCTCTAATTGGTTGCCTTCCAAGAATTCTACTGTGTTAACCAAGGAACAGGCATTCTTGATGTACAAGATTGTACACCTGAACAAATTCAACATGCGTCAAATCATATTTGACAATATTGTATCCTATGCTGGTAAACACTATGAAGGAACCATTCTGCCATATCCAAGCTTGATCTGTCAACTCTTGGATAGACTGGAGTTTGAGAGACTAGAGGTGAGAGGATAAGTGGGTATATGCCAAGTTGGTATCTCACATGTGCTGAGGTCTGGAAATTGCACTGTTGATCTACCCTTGGAAGATCCTGCACCGCAAGCCAAAAATGTTGCCCATCCTGTTGGCAACATTCCTTATACATTAACCAGAAGAGATGGTACACCCTATGTTCATTTTACAAATTCTTTCATTACTGATCAGATTACTTCCATCCAGCAGAACATAGATGCTCTACTTAAACAACAAACCTTCTGGAGAAGCCTGCTTTCTACTCAAACAGGGGGAGGATCACCTGATGATGGTCCTGAAGATGGTGGTGATGATGGAGCTGGTCCATCTGGCCATGCAAGTGAGAAGGATGATGCACCAGATGTTGATGATAATGCTGCTGAGGATGATGATGGTGCTGCTGCACAAGATGATCAGAATGATGCTTAAGACAGAGAGGTTGAGGATGCTGTACAAGATGCTGTGAATGAGGCTGTGGAGGATGCAGTGAATGATGTACTCAATGCTGCTGCTGCTGCTGAACAAGTTGTTCCTGACCCTGCACCAATTGACCCTACAACTGATGATAACACTGATGAAGATCTGAGAAAGACTCCAGACAGGGAGAGTATGTCTCCTTAGAGTATTGCTTTGCTTGATGAGATGTATGGTCATGAAAATTGGTGAACAGATTCAACACAGGGGGAGTTTTTGATGTATGGGGGAGCATTTGCAGATTATGGAGATGCAGCCATTCCAATGGCTCAGTCCTTCTCTATACTTCACTATAAAAATTCCTTTCTGTATTGCAATCTTTTATTTACTGTTTTTTACTTTATGAACTCTGTTAATGGACAATTAGTTGATAGGTTTATGTTTCTGTCATTTACTTTAAGTTGGATACTTTGGCCTAAGTACACTGCTGATGTACTTAGTGCTTGTGTTTGTTTTTATATTATGATTTGGTTTAATAGTAGTTGTTCTCTGAATGGTTATTATTTGTTTCTTTCCTGACACAAGTTTGGATGTTGTTTTTAACATCAGGTGTGTTGTAGTAGAAATGCTAAATTGGGGGAGTTTGTTGATGTTGCAAAGATGTTGTTCCAGATATTGGACAACATTCTGCACAACATCTTAAATTTGCCCTTTCTCCTAACACTGACTCTGTTTTATTAGATGTGTTTTTCTATGTTTCCTACATTGCAGATTGAAGACAATTTCGGATATTGTCAAGCGGTTGCACTGATGGAGTAAGAATAGAAAGATCATGGGTGGTTACACCAAGATCATGGATATAGTGGAGGAGATCTTCAAGGCTGTCCACACTTAGTGGATTGGACAATGCAGTTGGTCCGAATGTCTATAAATAGACTGCATTGGTCTACATTTCAAGTTTGAGTTAAAGTGAAATCCCATTTGCTCTACTCCAAACTTAAGAGAGTAACATCCAAGACACAACCGAGTGATTATTTCTTGTAGGAGTGTGAGGGTCGTTGTTATTCTATTTGTACTGGTCGAGGGGATACAATCTCTCCCATCAGTATTGTGTTTATCTTATTAGATCAAGTTTTAGGTTGAATAAGATCACTAGTTACTTGATTGAATAGATTGATTTTTGGTGTGTGGTTTTTTACTACACCTTTTAGGATCTTGTAAGAGATTCGTGTGTATCTCACTACTTGTTATAGTGAAGTTTTTAACCATGAGGTTCGTATAGTCTGATTATAGACTATACACAATTTTGGAAATCCTTTGCACTGCGTTTTTATACTTCCGTTGTCATATGTTGTTTTATATGTTTCACAATATTTTCAACAACACTCTGAAAATACACGCACACACACTTTCAAACACGTATAGGTCTAACAAATAATAAACTTTTAAAACAATTTAAACGTAAGATAAATAATGCTGAGTAAAAAATATCACATAAATAATATTAGCACGTAAATAATATAAAATGCACGCAAAACATGAAATATATTGGCCAACGAGTAGTGAGAAGCTTGGGTATCACAATGAGTTTGTTTGCAAATTGAGGAAGAGCTTGTATGGTTTGAAACAAGCTCCACTACAATGGTACAAGAAGTTTGATGGGTTCATACACGAGATTGAGTTCAATAGGTGTGAAGCTGACCATTGCTGCTATTTCAAGAGGACCTTGGAGAGGCCAAGCAAATCTTGAGTTTGTGAATTGATCGTGATAGGGTGACATGAAAATTATATTATTCACAGGTGGAATAGATAAAGAAGGTCTTGAAGAGGTTTAGTATGGAAGATGCGAAGACAGTTCGTATCCCGTTGGGAAGTCAGTTCAAGCTATCCAACAAAGACTCACCTAATAGCGGAGAGGAGAAACCTACATGCAGAACACTCCATAAGCTTCAGCAATTGACAGTTTGATGTATGCAATGGTGTGTACAAGACAAGATATTGCACATGCGGCGGGAGTAGTTAGTCGGTTTATGGGTAATTCGGGTAAGTAGCATTGTGAGGCAGTAAAGTGGATTCTCAAGTACTTGAGAGGTACTACAGAAATAACATTATGTTTTGAAGACAAAAATGTTGAATTGGTAGGGTATGTTGATGTAGACTTAGCATTTAGTGATCTTGACAAAAGAAGGAGTACAACCGGGTATGTGTTTACTTTTGGTGGTACATCAATTTATTGGGCTTCTAAGTTGCAAAAGATTGTAGCACAGTCCGCTGCAGATGCAGAGTATGTAGCAGTTACTGAGTCTAGTAAAGAGATGACATGGTTGTAAAATCTCTTGCGTGAATTGGGGAAGGAGTAGAAGAATAGTATTCTCTACAGTGATAGTTAGAGTGTTATTCACTTAGCAAATTATCCAGCTTTTCACTCGAGAACGAAGCATATTGAGTTGAGGTATAATTACATTCGTTACTGTTGGGGAATGTTTTGCCCGAATCTATTCGGGATGAACTTTAAATACAAATTTAAATAAATAATTATTACTAGCATGAATTAATCCTAGTAATTCAAATAATAATCTCCAACAACATAAATGCGTACAAATAATTCACCTAAAATTCTACACATGCGGAATCTAGGAGTTTACACAAATTTTATCCTCTGAGAGACAACCGTTGAGAAATAGGAACAAGCTTTCAACAAACCAACCCAAGTGCCTTCATAAGTATTCTCAAATCCTTGCTCGTTGATCCGGTGGAAAATCCCCACGAACAATTTAACAAAGGGAAAAAGAAAATATTTGTTGCACCATCTTTGTGGATTTCTAATTTTTCCAAGACTGAAATTGTGTTGGGGATGAAAAATTCATCCCCTATTTATAAGCATAGGGTGGTCGAATTTTTGGGCTCAAAAATAGATATAGGAAGATCTTTAATTCTTGTCCAAGAAGTAATATTGAATATATTTAATATATTCTCTTTCCCATAAATAATTTTCCACAAAAATCTTCCTCATTTTAATGCAATTTTTGAAAATATCCCATAAGAAAAGTCAAAGTCAAAGATTCTTGAATTTATTAGATAATCTTGTATTCCAAGAATACTTATCTTCCATAAAATCTTTCCAGGAAAATCTATTTCTTTCTTTTCTTATATTTTTCAAAAAATTAGGAAAAAATTAGCAACAATATTTTTCTTTTATTTTAATCACCTTTTCGTTAATGGACTTATATTGGGTTACTTGAGGGTCCTTTAGGAGAATTAAGATTGGACCTCTCAATGAGCTCTGAATTACAATATTGAGCCAAAATATTATTCAGCCCATTAATATTAATTTATTCCACTATAAAATTAATATTGCACTATCCATCTTAACCCATATTACAGTAATATGGCTCCCGGTTATTATTTCTCGTGTTTAAGATTAATTTGTCCATTAATTTATTAAGCCACTGAAAAGCTTTATATTAATTAATATATTTTCCTTGGAGTAAGGACAGCTCAGCATTATTATCCATACCGGAACTCAATCCACATGCATGAGTTGGTATGATAAAACTTCTAAGCCCACCAAGAGGACAAATCAAACAAGACTCTCCTTGCACACGATTCTCTATATTAAATCTTAGCAATTGTCATGTAACTAATAATATTGTCCAAAATACAAAGTATCGAATCACTCTCTGATTCTCTACCCAACATAGATCAAAGCAATAATTATTCATTACACACAATCCTATTTAAGGGATAGAGATTAAGAAATCAACAACCAATGAGGTCTAACTTTTCATCCCTTAAGTTAGTACAGAAAAATTTATCCTCTTTGTAGGTCCGCTTCAGCGCATCAGAATGCACTAGTGTAATTAGGGGTGAGCAGCATTCGGTTATAATCGAAAACTGAACCGGGACCAAACCGAAATATTAATTCGGTTCGGTTAATTCAATTTTTTTTGGTTTCGGTTTTAAAATTTAAAAATTTCGATATTTGGTTTCGGTTTCTAGGGTGAAAAAATCGAATAACCAAAAACCAAACCGAATTAATTAATATAATATATATATATATATATATATATATATATATATATGTAATATTAATTTATTACTTAAATATTAAGAGGCAGGAAGTCAGATTTGGATTGTAATTGTTGGGTTATTTAATTTCGATTTTTCGGTCATTTCAAGGTATTGGGTTGTATTTGTTGGGTTATTTAATTATTTAGTCACTTGTTAGGGAATTCTGCAACATTTTTTAAGTCGGTCTTTGTCATAAGTCTGTAGAAAGACTGACTTGTGAAGAACTTTCTACCTAACATTTTGAATTTTTTTTCTCCCAATTGTTTCGAGACATCCTATTTTACTTCAAGTATCCTTGGAACACAGATCATTGGGTGTATATGATTGATTACCTCAACTAAATAATTGGAGCTTCAAAAGTTGAACCCTTCTAATGAGGGAATTGCGGATTTTTATGGTGTATATGTTTGTATGCTTGAACTCTTATTATTATTAGGAATACAATTTGAACTCTTATTATTATTAGGAATACAATTTGAACTCTTAATATTTGTTGGGCTGTATTTTCCAATGGACATATTAAGTATTTGGTGGGCTATTGTTTGGGTTGTATTTCTTGGTCAAGACAAATCAATCTGAGTCGTACACATCAACTTTTTACCAATGGATTGTTCATTTCCATCTAGATTGTGAATTTGTACTTATTTACAATGATCTGTTAATGTGATCTTCTTTGATTTGGTATCACTACATTAACTACAATGTAACTCGTACTAACATTGAACGATTTGCAATAAATAAATAACATTCATTCATATTTAAAGCAACAGTGATAAAAGATTTATTCTCAATAAATAAGCTCAAGATTCAGTCTGTTATACAAAATAAAAGCATAGTTTCACGTATAACCCCAAAAGTTACCTCATTGAGAATAAGATCTTGCAGCTAACGAGGATTCGGGGAAGTGAAAATCCTGCTGATATGTTTACTAAGGTTGTGACCTTAGAGAAGTTGAAGTTATGCATGACTTCAACTGGCTTTGGAAACAGAGATGAAGACTTAGCACTACTATCAGTGAGAGTTATCGATAATATGGAGGAGACAAGTTACATTTGGAGTCAGTCTCCAGGTGGGAGATTGTTAGGTCTAAAATTAATTATATGTCTGAAATTTCAGTTGTTAAAAAAAAGTTACATGTGGTTGCCCAGTCACAGCATCTGTCGGATAGGCCTAAATTGAAATTGCAAAACGCACGTTGTTCCGATCGATTTGAGACTAAAATTGAACATTGTCAAAGTATTGGGACTAAATCGAAGATAAAAAATTTTATGAGACTAAATCTATTTGAGGCCAAAGTTATGAGACCATTTGTGATTCAAACTCATTGTTAGGCTAATGTCTTCGTGCATCAGTGTTGGGCTATCCCAAATAAATTTGGCAGTCTTGCATGCCAACATGTAGCTCATGATTAAGTCACTGATGGTTGAATAAAAATTATTATTTGCAACATTTCACAGGTTAGCGATCTTATTGTCCTCAAGAGAATATTCGTTCTTATCTTTAAGTACCTCGTTACAAGAAATACGGGCTTTAACTCCGACTCATGTGTACTTCTTGTCTAAAGGCTAGAAATGGAGTTTTCAGTCAACTAATACCTTTTAGTATTAATTACTAATACCGTTCAAATTAGACACTTAGTATAAATAAGAGGTTCCTTTCCCTTCTTCATTTTATTTCATTATGTACTGTTAAAACAGTTACTCCATATATGTAACAAACTTCATACATTCAATCCCAACTTTCCTTTTCTTTCACTGATTTTGAAGATGAATTTGTTCATCGATTTCTACATCTTGTAAATTAAAATTTGTCCTTTCTCAATGATAATTCACAACTTGCCATGCATCGACGATCGGTGTGCCTGCATGTGTATATTTCAAATATCATAGTTTTCATAGACAAGAGAAACAATATATGATAGATTTTGAAAATGTTGGGATATAAATGAAGATTTTGATTTGATACCAAAATTCCTGGGTAAATGTAGATCAGAATCATCAAGTGTGATTAGTCGGCTAGTTGACAGAATAATAATTAAGGCTACTCAGCTAAAATGTATAACAAGCTGAAATTATAGATAACAGGTTAGTTGATACTAGCTGAAATGTTAGACATCTAGCTAACAAGTTTGAAGATTAAGAAATTACTCGGTTGCCAACTGAACAAGTCACCTGACAAGTAACCTACCAATAAACTACCAAGTAATATGTGATGACAGTTTTCAAGTAACCTGAATATAAGACTCTTGAAGACAAACAGTTCGAATACCAACTGAAAAAATTAACCTGGTTGTATAATGAAGTTGTCCAGAACACAAGAGTTTATGTACCCTGAAGACAAGTAGATTGATCCAATTTAGTTGAAGCTCTAAAGCAGATCATTTAATGATATTTGAGTATCATTAAATGTGAAAACGGACATTAAATGCTTCATTCATAAACCATGCAAGGAGGTGTATGATATATAAATGAAGTCATTTCACCATGCTAAATAGTTATTTTGAATTATATCTCTCCAACTGATAGAATTTCAAAATAGTCTATAAATACAAGATTACGTTGAGTTTTATCCTAATACTTTGGTTTGTCGTACCAGATCTACAACCAACTTTTCTTCAAAAGAGTTAATGCACCCAATCTTCGATCAATAGAATTACTACTTACCTTATTAACTTTATGTATAATATTGTTCTTCTAAGTTTCAATATTTTCTGCATTTGCAGTCATATTAATTAGAAATTATAGTTCAGGTGTTTAACTTGTGCAATTCCACTTGTAGCATCAATCATATTCATGTTGAATGTTGAGATCCTCTAATAGAAATATTGCACGATTAATTTCGTAGGAATTTGATTTTTCTGACAACTAGAACACAAGTTCTTGAATCTCTCCAAGCACTCATGCAAAGTTTCACAATAATTTTTTTTAATGCAATGTATATCCTTTCTATTGTTTGATGCACATTAAAATGAAAGAAAAACTTCTTATAAAAAATACTTCTTATAAAAAATATTAATAATGGATATCTTACGACGAAGGATCCATTTATTTTATAATTTGATCAACAAACAATATTCATATGAGCATATGAAACAAATCCTGATGTATGAGAAGTAAACTTTGATTTTTGCTGAAGCCACAAGAAAATTGATGAGTGAAAGGTGAACTTCAACGAAAGATTCAACAACGGTGGCCTTTAGCAAAGGGAGGAAAAAAGACTCCAAATGTACTGTTGTTTGTTGGAAGTGCGGGAAACCTAGTACAAAGTGAACTATCAATGTGAAGCTAATAAAGGTGGAGCAGTGACGGAAAATGGATCCAAAATAGTTGCTAACATTTTGGTAGAAGATGATGTCCTCTCTTGAGAACATGAACAACAGCGTTTCTTACGGTTAACACACTAAAAGGTTTTGAATCATATGATCAACACCCTGTTGCTCGCAGCTATGGATAAGAAAATTTTAGCTCTAAGTAACAATCAAACACTAAGATCTTGTTGCCTATATTTTCGACACTAACAACGTTGACTCGAAAGCGATTCACTAAATTCTTTTCTAATTGCATTGTTGTTCGACACAAAGCCCACTTGGTGGCTCAATGTTTCACTCAAATGCTTGGGTTTGATTTTTTTTATTAAGATGTAGAAGAGAATAATTTTGATAAAATGGGTGATTTGACAGTTAAACGGTGGTTTGGGATCGAAATCAGTGGTCACATGCAACTCACATATACAGCCCGAAATTAGGTGGTGTTTGCCAAGTTTCTCCTAATATTGATAAACTTAAAATATTTTGACCCACATGTTAGAGCTCAAAAACATGGTGTCCTTGTCTTGGCACCCTTCCATAGTTGGCGTCCTAATAAATATTTTTCCCTACAAATTAAGCGGTAACTTTTAAAATTGACGCAAATATTCTTAGCAAGATTGTAAGCTTACTAACACATAACATAACTAAAATTGCAACTTTTAATATATTATTCTTAAAACAAAGCGCTAGAAGGCGGACTTGAACCTCCGACCTTGTGGTTAACAGACACACACTCGAAAGAGTTTTCGACACTTACAACGTTGACTCGAAAAAAAAATCACACTAAATTATTTTCTGATTACATTGGTGTTCGACACAAAGCCCGCTTGGTAGCTCAAGGTTTCACTCAAATGCTTGGATTTGATTTTATTTTTATTATGATGTGGAAGAAAATAATTTGGAAAAAATGGGTGATTTGGTAGTTAAACAGTGCTTTCAGATCGAACTTAGTAGGTCACATGCAACCACATATATTGCCCAAAATTAGTTGGTTTTCTCCAAGTTTGTCCTAATATTGATAAACTTAAAATATTTTAATCTACATGTTAGAGCTCAAAAACATGATGTTTTTATCTTGGCACGCGCCCATAATTGATGTCCTAATTAAATATTTTTCCGTACAAAATTGCAACTTTTAATATATTATGCAACCACATATATAGCTCGAAATTAGGTGGTTTTCGCCAAGTTTGTCCTAATATTGATAAACTTAAAATATTTTGACCTACATGTTAGAGCTCGAAAACAGGCGTATTTATCTTGGCACACGCCCATAATTGATGTCCTAATTAAATATTTTTCCCTACAAAATTGCAACTTTTAATATATTATTATTATTTTTAAAACAAAGCGCTAGAAGGAGGGCTTGAACCTCCGACCTTGTGGTTAACAGCCACACGCTCTAGTCAACTGAGCTATTCCAGCTATTTTACAATTTCAAATAAACAAAGTACAAAATTGCAAAGAATAGAAACTAGAGAAAAAAGGGGGCTTGAGCTATTTTTGAGTCACAAAATTCAGATATAGCATTTCTACCTATCCTTGATGTGGAATTAAACTAACTTAGTTCTCCTAGTGTCAAAAGTGTTTAAGATTGACATCTTTCGGTTCGAGTATCCTCTCGTTTATTCACAGATTAGTTTAAATATTTGGGTTTATTTTGGAACGAGCAACATTGAAGCTGTGTTTTAAAAATCGGGTCCGACCGGCCGGTCCGACCGGTCCGACCGATGAACCGCCCCAAAACGGCCCAATAGAGGTGTATAGAACCGCTATTGGACTGCCCCCCTCAAAACCGGAAAAACCGTTCGAAAACCGGGAACCGGTGAACCGCCGATTTTCACCGGTTTTCAACAAAAAAACCAAAAAGAAAAAGGGCCGCCGTCCGCCGCTAGCTGCGTCGCCAGTCCGCCGTCCGCCGCCCGCCCCTCGCTGCCTCCCCTCCTCCCCTCAAATCGCCCTGGCCCGTTAAATTTATGTGTGTGTGTATATATATCCGTGTGTATATATGTATATATAGAGAGAGAGAGTATAGAGAGAGAGAAAAATTTTTTGTGTGTATATGTGTATATATCCATGTGTAAATTTATATATATATAGAGAGTTTATGTGTGTATAATATATATATATATATATATATATATATATATATATATATATATATTCACTTATCATACTCTATATTTTGATTTTTTTTTTTAAATTATGCATATTATATATATATATATATATAATATTTATTATGACGTCATACCGGCTCAATCCGGTCCGACCTTTTTTTGGGGTCGTCCGGTTCAACTTTCGGTTCCGGTTTTTAAAACATAGCATCGAAGCACTCGTCATGTTTCAGTCAAATATTCAAGCGCAACATATTTTTTAACAAATTATCAAAAAATGGTTTAGAAAGGTTATTAAAATCGCAATTCTTTGTGACCCATAAAAATTATATATATAGACCTTTCATTTGTAGGAGGTGAAAGCTTCTCAATGGCCAATATATACTACTGATATCGTTCATACCCGCTAATCATACATAGTGATTTAGTTTTTATTTGGCAAAAAAAAAAAATCTAACATCTGAGTAACACTTTGGGTGCATTTGTCACATCGTTCAATTAGTGCTACAATATCGTACATATGTTAAATAAAAATAACAAATATTATTAAGTAATAATAACTAATACTAAAAATAATGCAATTATTCTAAACATACGGTGGGACACTTACAGGGGTGTTTCCTTTCGGACCATCTCACCCCTCAATTTTTTTTAAAAAAAAAATCCTAATACTAATATTGTATACATTAAGGTTAGGTCTTGTATGCATCAGGTGCACAGTGCATTTCATAGTGTATTTAAAAAATATATAATTTGTTACACTAGAACATACAACTTATTTTACGAACACAAATTGCTCGTTTCAGTATAATAAATCGTATATTTCAGTGCAACAAGTTTTATGTTTTAAAAATACACTGTGGAGTATTGTTCTGTGCATGTGGTGCACTGAGATGCACACATGCAACAATATTACCATTTTTATTGTCTATTTCTTTTTTAATTAATTAATAGCTCAAGAAAAACTTATTTAATGTTTGTAATTTAGTGGAGCAATTTCGAATCTCATTAGCAATAACATATTTCAACTTTCTCATCTAATGTTTTTTTTTTTGCTTATTTCATGTATAGTTTACCGGTTTTTTTAAAGAGGACTAATCATATATTTGTTGAAAATTGTGAATTTTCTTAAACTATTTTTTTTATATGTAATTGCTTCTTTTACTCCTGAACCTAATTACACCCTAATTTATAATCTCATGTTTCTTTTCGAAAATGAGAATTTTCTGGAATTATTTCTTTTTCCGAGTCTAATAGTAATTTTTTATTTTATATAAGAATTTGATGAAGTAGTCAATTTCACACTTCTTTTTTTTTTTACTGAAATGTGGCAGTAGTTTTAACTAAAACGTGCAGGTAAATATATATATATATATATATATATATATATATATATATTTTAAAAGACAATCAATTACAATAGCTTCCTAACATAATCAAATTACAATAATTTCTTTTATCACTGGGCACATGGCAACATCATTTCATCTCGCTGTAGACCGAAACCACAATCACCACCAGAGGGGATCACCCGAAACTGCTACTCGGAACCGAACCACAACCGCAACCGCAACCTAACAAATGTCACATGAAAACATGACAATAATTTTAACTAAAATGTGATGCTAGTTTTATCTGGAATGTGGTGATGACATAAATTTAATGTCCGCGCACCAAATGCAAATGAGACTTGGCGTTGAAATTTTTTATGAATTTAAGATCCTAGCAAATGAATCCACACCCCTAACTCAATTTAATCTATTCAAATTCAATTAGAAATACATCGTTCCGCTAGTATTTATTTTTCATTTCTCGGAACTTGTTTACCATGAAATTTATTTCATATTTACAGACATGATCCTTCAATTATTATGATTAATACCCTTTTGTAATGTAAATCATATCCTTCAGTTATTACTATTAGAGTGACACTTGTGTGCACCAATTGCACTTTGGATTCAATTTCAATTTGGATGAACTATTCACTCTAAGCCCTAACCTCTAAACAATGAACCCTAAATCATATATGAACCATTCGGGTCGGGTGAACCATGAACCACTTGGACCGAGTGAACCATGAACCACTAGGGCTGGGAAAAAAAAAACCTAAAATTAGAAAAATGAAATTGAAAAAAAAAACTAAAACTGAAAAAAATTAGAAAAAGAACTCCTAAAATTAAATTGCACCAAATTGATTTTGTGCAAATGGTGCACATGAAAATTTGTCTTACTATTAATACTCATGTTATAATATAAGTCACCCCTTATACTCTTCAGTTATCACAATTAATATCATTTAATAATATAAGTCATATCACTTAATCAATTTCACAGATTCTTGTATGAAACTTAGTCACCTTATATTTTGTCTTACAAGAAAGTGGGAGAGATTTTGACCTGTTCAAAACTAGATCAGTAAAATACAGTGAGAAAATTCAGAAATAGGAAAAAAGAGTACCAAAATAAACTACCAAAACCCAATAAATAGTAACTGGCCGGAATATAAGCCCAGAAAAAGAAAGCTGACTGAAAACCGAACAAGGTATTAAAAGGAAAACAAAACAAAACATGCAAGAATGTAATGCTGATGAAAAGGCCCAAAGGAAAACCAGCAAGGGCCGGAAATACATGGCCCAAAATTAAACAAAACCTGCCCAAAAAGCCCAAAAACGACCCAAATAGCTAGCAAGTTCAGGAAAATACATGGCCCAAAAGCAAAAAATAAAAATAAAAAATAAAAACTAGCAACTAAAAATGCAGCGAAATACAATGCCCAAAAACCTGTAAAAATGCCCCAAACCAAGCATAACGAGAACAAATGAAAATACCTGTCAAAGAAAAAAAATGAAAACAAATTACCAAAGGAGAAGGTCTCGTGTGAAATATTGCACACTAACGTTATATGCAATACAACATAAATAAGACAAAAATAGTCCAAAATTCGCGGGTCGGGTAGGTCGGGTCGAGCGGCGCGGGCAGGGCGCTGGCAGTGGCCTTTAGGTTGGCGCAGACGCATATGTATTTATAGAAGAATATTTTTTAAATATGTGTTGTAGTTTAGTGGTCCAAGTTTGTTGTTAATGAATTTGGTCTTGGGTTCGATTCCTACTGAACACATGATTTTTTTATTTATTTTTTTATCAAATTTTTGTGTGTTACTACATCTATGTATTAGTGTTACTACATTGTTATATTGAAAAACTTCATATTTTACGTAACACGTAATTAAACATATCGTAACACATAAATATTCATAAGGTAACATGGGTCACAAGATAACACATGAGTATTCACATAGTATTACGACGATATATGAACAGTGTTACATATTACTAAAAAAACGTGTGTTACTACATGAACAAAAAGTGTTACCATATGAAGAAAAACGTGTTACCACATAAACAAAACCAGTACAAGCGCGAAAAAAAATCCCCAGTCCAAAATTACATATTTAAAGAACAACTTGATGTGTTACTACATGAACAAAAAAGAGTGGTATCATATGAGCAAAAGAGTGTTACTACCTGAACAAAAACCAGTACAGACGCGAAAAAAAAATTCAGTCCAAAATTACAGATTTATAGAACAGCGTGAAAAAAGTGCAGAAGGATTTGAATTTCATCACAATTTTCCAGTCTGAAATTAGTTAAAAAATCACAGAATTTATTCCTGCTTGAGGAGCTGTGACCTAATTGTTGTAATTATCAGTCATATTGCTTGCATATTACAAAGACAGGGGGCCGTGAAGTCTTTGATCTTGAAGTAGTGGTGCATGACGGGAGGCATTGGATGCAAAGTGGGTCATGCAGATGTTGGGATTATACTGGAAAGTATGCTTTTACTTTGTATAATCAAAACTGAATTTCGGACTTATTTACTGAAATAAATTATTTATCACTGATGCTTTAAATATCATTGAATGTTACATATATTTCTTTGATAACCTGCTCAATAAATAAGACGTGTTACATTGTAGTTAATTTAGTGATACCAGATCACAGAAGATTAAATTAACGGTTCCTTGTAAACAAAAGTACACCATTCACGACCTAGATGGAAATGAACAATCCATCGTGAAAGGTTGAAGTGTAAGGCTCAGATTGGCTTGTCTTGACCAAGGGATTACACTAGTGCATGACTGATGCATTGAATAGGACCTACAGGAGGACAAATTCTTCAGCACTGAACTAGGAAGAATTAGACCTCAGTGGTTCGTTATTTCTTAATCTTCGTCCCTTAAATAGGATCGCGTGTGGTTAGTAATTATTGCTTTGATTTATTACGGGTAGAGAATCAACGAGATTCAATACTTTATATCTTGGACAATATTATTGGTCACACGCGATTGCTAAGATTTAATACGGAGAATCGTGTGCAAGTACGCTTGTTCGATTTGCCCCCTAGGGAGGTTCATAAGATTTATCATACCAAATCTTGCAAGTGAAACTAGTTTCCGGTATGGATAATAATGTTGAACCGTTCCTTAACCAAGGACAAAAGATATTAATTAATGGAAAGCTATTTCAGTGGCTTGAATTAATTAATGGGCTAGATAATCTTAAACTCGGGAAATAATATCCGGGAGCCATATTGACTGTAATATGGGTTAAGATGGATAGTGCAATATTAATTATGTTGTGGGATTAATTAATATTTATGGGCTTGAATAATATTGTGGCTCAATATTGATAATTCAAGATCCATTGGAAGGTCCAATCTTAATTCTCCTAAAGGACCCCCAAGTAGCCCAACATAAAGTCCAATAACTGAAAAATGTGTTTAAAAATAAAATAAATATTTGTTGCTCATTTTTCCTATTTTTCTAAAATCATAAATAAAAGAGGGAGAAAGATTTTCTTTGAATTTTGTTATGGAATGAAGATATTTATTCTTGGAATACAAGATTATCTCATTAAATTCAAGAAATCTCTCACTTGGTTATTTATGGTGAGATTTTCGAAATTTTCAAAGAATAAGGGAAAGAAAGATTTTCTTGATTTTCTTGAAAAAATATTATGGAAGATATGTATTTCTTGAAATACAAGTATATCTCATAAATTCAAGAAGATCCAAATCTTGGAATCTTGATCCTTATTTTTTTTTAAAATTCCATAACAAGATGAGGTGGGATTTTTTGTAGAATTTTTTAATTATGGAGAAAAGAATATATGAGATATATTCAAGATTTCTTGGAGATCAAGAAAAGATTTTTCCACATTGTTTTTCCCCAAAATTTTCGACCACCACCCCATCTATAAATAGGGGATGATTCTTTCATTCCCAAGTGCAATTCCATGTGCTGGAAAAATTAGTAAATCCACAAAGGTTGTGCAATAAATTTTTATTTTTTCTTTTGTTAATTGTTCGCGAGTTTCCTTCCACCGGATTGACGAGCAAGGACTAGTGAATACTTGGGAAGGCTTTTTGGTGTGTTTAATCGACGAGACCATTGCCACTCCAAGAGGTTAGTTCACGTAAACCTGTAGCAATTCCGTATGCGTAGGATTTATGTGAACTGTTCATATGCATGATTTGTTGTTGAATTATTATTTGAATTAATATAGGATTAATTCATGCTAGTAATAATTGTTAGAATTAAATTTGTATTTAAATATTCATCCCGAATAGATCCGTGCAATTAATTCCCCAACAACTGGTATCAGAGCCTCGGTTTTGGGCTCTAAATTTTAAATTGTAATTTAATTCGTTTTCATTAAATTTGAAATTGGATAGTAGAATTGCTAGATCTTTTTTGCAGGTATCCAATTGTCATGGAATTTAATGTGTTTATTTATGCATGCATATAAATTGTGGTTTTTAATTCGATTAGCTTCAATTCGCTTTTGCCTCGTGAGAAAATCCACGAGTAGATTAGGATTTGTTTGATTTGATAAATGTAATAGACTAGTCTAGATCAAGGTTTATTTATTTTTTGTAAATAAATTGTAACCGGATCGGAAACGGAGGCGGAGATGAAGAATTAAAGGATAGATCCAGAACCGCACGCGCACGACGCGAACGTCGCCATGCGGATGGGCACGACGCTAGGGCGCCGGGCGGATCGGGCCGACACGACGCGTCACGGGCATGGGACAAGGCGCGCGCCAAGACGTACCACGCGCGCGCCGATATGACGCGGGCGGAAAGCGATCAGCGGACGGGGACGCCGCATCGCCGGTGATCCATGGGCGAGGCGAGGTCGGCGAGCGCGCGAACGCAGATACGCACATCACCGCCGAGCCGCCGCTTGCGTCGCCGAGGCACGGGCAGCGGTGCTTTAGAAGCGTAAGGTCATTAGGTTTTATTCGACCAAGGGGCTGGCCGGATACGGCGGGCATCCCGCCGCGAGCTATTGGCATGGTATTTCGAGACGGAGTTCTTTTCGAGACGATCGAGTGGGGAGAAATTCAAGATTTGACGTTTTCTTCAAAATCAAGCCAAGAAAAATCAAACCATGACAATTGATAATTTGTGTCCAATATGTTTATTTTTCCGCTTTTGCTTGATTTATTGTTGTGATTTCTTGTGCTTTATTTAATTTGTTTAAATGTGTTTGCATGAGAATTGCCCAATGAAAAATCTCACCTTAAAAATTACTAAGTATGTTTAAATAATTAATTGACAATTTTATTCCGGATAATAAAATTGAATTAATTTTGACCTCCATGATTTATTTATTTGTGAATTCTTTTGGAGAAATTCCCCCACCTGGATGGTCAAAAGATAGCTTTCACATGAATAAATTCAAGATGGATGATTGTGGATTACTACTAGTTAATGATGATCCTCCCCACGAGGCTCGCTCAAAGCGAAATAATAATTTTGTATTTAATCATGGTTATTATTTAGGTATAAAATTGATATGCATATACTTCCCGAAGTCCCCGCCAATTTTATATTGGTCAAGTGGGAGCCAACTATTAATCTGGTTATTAAAGGTTTGTAATTGTTTCTTGTTTATAACTCGTTGAATGTGTTTAAATAATGACCCACCCCACGTGGCTTATTTAAACCTGTTTTTTGAGATGTTATTTGATGCATGTTCATATTTTTTTGAGATTTTAATATGAAACATGTGATCGAATTTTGTGATATATTTGTGCTTATGCATATTATTATTTATTTCAGTTCATCATGTCGCAACCTTTTAATCCACTGTTATATACACTCAAAGAACACCAATTAACTGGTGACAACTATAATGTTTGGAAACGAAATATGAGTTTTGTCCTACCTGCACAAGAACATCATTGGGTTCTTGATGTACCCAAGCCCCGTAAGCCTATTGATGAATCAACTAATGCGGAAAGACACTTGTATAATATTTGGGAGCGAAGCAATGAACCCATGGAACGATGTAATCTTGACTTCACTGTGTCGATGATTTGAGACACATTCATGAAGGTGTTGAGTCTGCTGCAGAAATTATGCAAAGTCTTGAAGAAATATTTTTAACAAAAGACCGCATGATCAATCAGTTTAAAAATGACGACGTGGCCAGGCTAAAGATGGCTGAGGGAACACCCGTAAGGGAGCATGTTCTCAGAATTAAACGTCATTTTGAAAAACTGGCTTATCTCGGTACTAAGTATTGTGATGAGGCCCAAATCGATTTTCTTTTGCTAACTCTTCCAAGGTGCTTCGATGGGTTTTACTGTAGTTTTGTGATGAGTGATCACATGTTTACTATGGACATTCTAGAAGAAGCCTTGGAGAAAATAGAGAAGCATTTAGGAAAGAAAGACGAAGCATTGGTGACCAAAAGTCTTTTCTCAAGATCTAGGCCAATGGAAGGCAAGTCTCAAGAAAAGGAAAGTGGTCAGAACCAAAGTAAACTCATCACTAAAAAAAGTGAGAGAAAGACAGCTAGCTGCATGAGTGTCAAGAAAGTACCAAAAGGAAAATGTTTAACTGCGGCGAAAAGGGACATAGGAGGTCAGCCTGTTCCAAACCCAAAAGGAATGGAAAGAAAGGTAATTCTCACGCACTAGTTGTTGAAACTTTCTTAGCGGCGTATGCCTTCCATTTATAGGTGGTAGATACGGGATCCACTGATCATGTTTGTTTCACTTTACAGGGGTTCAAGCGGACCCGGCAACTTAGTGAGAGTGAGATCCTCATCACACTGGGCAATGCTATGAGAGTGGCAGCTGAAGCAGTGGGAGAAGTGCACCTGTCTTTTGAAGACAGAGTTTTAATTTTAAGAGATGTTCTTTACATTCCGAATTTTAGAAAGAATTTAATTTCAGTTTCTAAACTTTACCTTGATGGATATTCGGTTACTTTTAATAAAGTTGTTACCATTTCTCTTTATGATAAATTTATCTGTCATGGAACGTTGTCGAATAATCTCTATACAATTAACTGTGCACACCACTCACGAAATGCATCCTATAACACATCAACTGTTTCCGAGAAAAGAAAACGTTCATCAGACGTGAACGAGACACTTCTATGGCATCTAAGATTGAGACATATTAATTCAAAGAGGATCCAAAGGTTGGTGAAAGATGGTTCACTGGAGTTTCTCCAAGTTGAACCAATTCCAACCTGCGAATCATGTTTGGAGGGTAAGATGACCAAGAGGGCATTCGGAGCCAAGGGGAATAGAGCCAAAGAATTGTTAGAAATCGTTCACACAGACGTATGTGGTCCAATGTCAACCAAAGCAAGGGGAGGTTATGAGTATTTCATCAATTTTATTGATGACTACTCAAGGTACGGTTATATTTTCCTTATGAAGCATAAATCTGAGACCTTTGAGAAATTCAAAGAATTTAAGGCTCAAGCAGAGAATCATAGGGAAAAACGTATCAAGTCTCTACGATCCGATCGTGGAGGCGAGTACCTCAGCTGTGAGTTTTTGAACTACTTGTCTGATAAAGGGATTGCATACCAGCTAACTGCACCCGGAACCCCTCAACAAAACGGGGTTACAGAGCGAAGAAACAGAACTCTTTTGGAAATGGTTAGATCTATGATGAGTTATGCGGATCTTCCCAAGTCGTTCTGGGGTCATGCCTTGGAAACATCGGCCTACATTCTGAACTTGGTGCCATCCAAATCGGTTCCCAAAACTCCCAAAGAATTGTGGACTGGGCGCAAGCCCAGTTTGAGACACATGAAAATTTGGGGGTGTCCGGCCTACGTGTTGGACAAGGAAGCCGGAAAATTGGATCCTCGATCAGAATTAAGGTTGTTTGTAGGATACCCCGAGGGAACAAAAGGGTGTATGTTCTATGGTCTCAAGATCAAAAAGGTGGTAATAAGCACCCACTTTAGATTTTTTGGAAGAAGACTATATGAACAAAAAGAAGACCTGTATGAAATTACCTTAAACAAGCTAAGGGGCTAACCTCGATTACTAACTGCAAAGATGACATACCAAACGACACACTTACACAACCGAACCTCGTCATAGTGGGAGGGTTGTGAGACAGACCGAGAGATTCATGGGGATAGGAGAGTCCTTGGACTTGATTCCCTGACAAGACGAATCGACTCATGGACATATGACGAGGCAATCCAAGACAAGGATCGCGGTTTCTTGGCAAATAGCAATGAAAAGCCGAAATGGATTCTATGGATCATAACAGAGTGTGGAGCTAAGTCGAACCACTTAATGGGGTCAAACCCATTGGTTGCAAGTGGGTGTACAAGAGAAAAAGAGGACCGGGACGGGAAGGTGGAAACCTTCAAGGCAAGGCTTGGCGAAAAGGTTATACTAAAAAGAAGGGATCGACTATGAGGAAACTTTTTTCTTTGTAGTAATGCTCAAGTCCATCTGAATTCTCTTGTCGACATTCTTCTTCTCGACTTTGAAATCTGGCAAATGGATGTCAAGACGGCTTTCCTTAACGGAAGTCTTGATGAAGAAATCTATATGCAACAACCCCAAGGATTCATTGAAAAAGGCCAAGAACACCTAGTTTGTAAGCTCATGAAGTCCATTTACGGACTCAAACAGGCATCCAGAGCTTGGAACCAATGTTTTGATCATGTTATAAAGTCTTATGGGTTTGATCAAAATGAGTTCGAAAGTTGTGTGTACAAAAAGTGTTTCGGAACTGCATTGGTATTCTTAGTACTATACATAGATGACATTCTGATCATCGGGAACGATGTAAAGGTGTTATTAGACGTAAGGGCATGACTTTCAAAACAGTTTGATATGAAGGACTTAGGGGAAGCCGGACACATCCTTGGGATCAAGATCACTCGAGATCGCAAGAAAATGATGATAGGCTTATCACAAGCTTCATACATAGACATCTTGAAAACGATTCAAAGATGCGAGGATTCCAAGAAAGGCTTCAGACCTTTCGGACATGGAATCCATCTATCGAAGGAAATGTGCCCTAAGACACAAAAAAAAGAGATAGATGACATGAAAGACATTCCTTATGCTTGCCTTTATCGGAAGCCTTATGTATGCAATGTTGTGCATTTGGCCGGATATCCGCTTTTGCTTGGCATGGTGGCAAGATATCAAAGTAACCCGGGGAAAGAACATTGGACGACAGTTAAAAATATTCTGAAGTATCTGAAAAGAACTCGAGATAGAATGTTGATTTATCAGTCAGATAGTCTAATCCCCATCGGCTACACGGACTCGGATTTCCAATCAGACTTAGATTCCAGAAAATCTACCTCCGGTAGTGTGTTTTTGCATGGGGGAGCCATGACATGGAGAAGCGTTAAGCAGAAATGCATCGCAGATTCTACCATGGAAGCCGAATATGTAGCTGCTTGCGAGGCAGCGAAAGAAGCGGTTTTAGCTCAAGAACTTCCTAGTGGACTTGGACGTAGTTCCGAATTTGCCCAAAGACAATCATCATTTTATTGTGACAATGTCGGAAAGATTTGCAAATTCAAGGGAACCAAGAGCCCACAAGGCCAGCAAACACATTGAAAGAAAATACCATCTTATACGAGAAATCGTTAAGAGAGGAGATATAGAGGTGGCAAAGATCGCGTCAGAAGACAACCTAGCAGATCCATTTACAAAGGGTCTGCCTCAGAATACATTCGAGAGACATGTGGAAGGAATGGGTGTCAAGACCGTTGCCAATCATCTTTGAGTATAAGTGGGAGATATTATTAGGTTCGTGTAGGTGACATTAGATGTCACGTATTAGGAACTACACGAGACATGTTGTAGTATACTTAAAAGCAGACTTTGAGTATAAGTGAGAGATTGTTGGGATTATACTGGAATGTATGCTTTTACTTTGTATAATCGAAACTGAATTTCGGACTTATTTACTGAAATAAATTATTTATCACTGATGCTTTAAATATCATTGAATGTTACATATATTTACTGCATAACTGTTCAATAAATAGTACGTGTTACATTGTAGTTAATTTAGTGATACCAGATCACCGAAGATTAAATTAACAGTTCCTTGTAAACAAAAGTACACCATTCACGATCTAGATGGAAATGAACAATCCATCGTTAAAGGTTGAAGTGTAAGGCTCAAATTGGCTTGTCTTGACCAAGAGATTACACTAGTGCATGACTGATGCACTGAATAGGACCTACAGTAGGACAAATTCTTCAGCACTGAACTAGGAAGAATTAGACCTCAGTGGTTCGTTATTTCTTAATCTTCGTCCCTTAAATAGGATCGCGTGTGGTTAGTAATTATTGCTTTGACTTATTACGGGTAGAGAATCAACGAGATTCAATACTTTATATCTTGGGCAATATTATTGGTCACATGCGATTGCTAAGATTTAATACGGAGAATCGTGTGCAAGTACGCTTGTTCGATTTTCCCCCTAGGGAGGTTCATAAGATTTATCATACCAAATCTTGTAAGTGGAACTAGTTGTATAGATAATAATGTTGAACCATTCCTTAACCAAGGACAAAAGATATTAATTAATGGAAAGCTATTTCAGTGGCTTGAATTAATTAATGGGCTAGATAATCTTAAACACGGGAAATAATAACCGGGAGCCATATTGACTGTAATATGAGTTAAGATGGATAGTGCAATATTAATTATGCAGTGGGATTAATTAATATTTATGGGCTTGAATAATATTGTGGCTCAATATTGATAATTCAAGATCCATTGGAAGGTCCAATCTTAATTCTCCTAAAGGCCCCCCAAGTAGCCCAACATAAAGTCAAATAACTGAAAAATGTGTTTAAAAATAAAATAAATATTTGTTGCTTATTTTTCCTATTTTTCGAAAATCATAAATAAAAGAGGGAGAAAGATTTTCTTTGAATTTTGTTATGGAATGAAGATATGCATTCTTGGAATACAAGATTATCTCATTAAATTCAAGAAATCTCCCACTTGATTATTTATGGTGAGATTTTCAAAATTTTCAAAGAATAAGGGAAAGAAAGATTTTCTTGATTTTCTTGAAAAAGATATTATGGAAGATATGTATTTCTTGAAATACAAGTATATCTCATAAATTCAAGAACATCAAAATCTTGGAATCTTGATCCTTATTTTTTTCGAAAATTCCATAACAAGATGAGGTGGGATTTTTTGTGGAATTTTTAAATTATGGAGAAAAAAATATATGAGATATATTCAAGATTTCTTGGAGATCAAGAAAAGATTTTCTCACATTGTTTTTCCCCAAAATTTTCGACCACCACTCCATCTATAAATAGGGGATGATTCTTTCATTCCCAAGTACAATTCCATGTGATGGAAAAATTAGTAAATCCACAAAGGTGGTGCAACAAATTTTTATTTTTCCTTTTGTTAATTGTTCGCGAGTTTCCTTCCACCGGATTGACGAGCAAGGACTAGGGAATACTTGGGAAGGCTTTTTGGTGTGTTTAATCGACGAGACCATTGCCACTCCAAGAGGTTAGTTCACGTAAACCTGTAGCAATTCCGCATGCGTAGGATTTATGTGAACTGTTTATATGCATGATTTGTTGTTGAATTATTATTTGAACTAATATAGGATTAATTCATGCTAGTAATAATTGTTAGAATTAAATTTGTATTTAAATATTCATCCCGAATAGATCCGTGCAATTAATTCCTCAACAGCAGAGAGGCTACGCGGGATGCGGTCTGGCGATCCTGGGCATATGAACGGGCTGAACGTGAGCGGCCTAAGGCAACGATGGAAGAAAATGAAGAAGCCCATTGACCCACCAGCAATCTGCCCTAACTCTCACTCTGCTGACCGCGAGAATTAAAAAAAAAAGACTCAATTGCACATAACACTTGTATGCAATATTGCATACGAGTTTTTGTCTTACCAAAGTACTTATAATAAAAGATACCAATATTATACTAAAAATTGACTTTATATAAATTTCTTATCAAACCATAATATTTTACTTTTCTCTTTTTATATCCTAAATTATTTTCTCAATTTTCGATGGAGAGGCCGGGTAGAGAACGATAAGTTTACTCGTATGCTAGGTATCTCTTTCGAGCGAATGAGTAAGGCTCTTGGGAACCAAATATATACATGAGCTCTATCCATGTTATGCACAAAAAATATCACTATTAGACACCAAAACTATCATTATTTAAAATATAATTTTATTTATTAAACAGAGATAGTTTTTGTGCATAACAGTCATAATTTTTTTTTCATAACAGTAATAATTTTATGAAAAACAGTGATATTAAAAAAATTAAACTCACCGTGAACTCGAGTTCACACGAGTTTTTGTCATAGGTACCTTATTTTGACAGTGTCGCACTAACACCCAAAATCTTCTATCGTTGATTCAAATCAAATTTTATTTGAGGAATTAAATGCAAACATCGACTACTAGAGAGATTAAAAAGAATAGTACTCCCTATGTCATACTATAAAGGGGTGTTTGGTTCACGAGACTAAATTGATTAGGTGTGATAAGATTGAATGAGACTGAGTAAGATTGAATTGATTTGACTGGATTTGTTGAATCAAGATAAGCATTTGGATTGTAGAATTAAATTGAGAGATTAGATGGGATACCTATTGAAATATCATAAACACCCTTAAATTGAATTGAAACAATCACACTTCATTCTTGTGAATCTATTCAACCAATAGAAGGACAATTTGTAATATTGCATTAGAGATATGCTCTATCCCACCTTTCACATGGGATTGACGTATCCCTCCATGGAAGCATTTTATATATTTTCTACTCGGGCTGAAATATATCATGGGTTCTCATTCCGCAAATCAAACGGTAGATTAGTTGGGATTAAAATCCTAAACATGACCTATCCCGATCAATCCCGCGAACCAAACGGGGCCTAATTTTCTCCCTTTCCTTTTTCATCCTTCCCACAATAAATTTCTTGTTTCTATAAATGGAAAAAGTAATTCCACTACCCATAATTTTTACCCTTATTTTTCACACAATATTACAAAGAATGTCACTCACTACTCCACTCATTACTCCACATACATTTTTCCTCTCTCAATACCCACAACTACACTTAATTTTTATTATTTTATTATTATTCCTTAAACAAAATAACAAAAAGAAACATGAAACTTATACCGGGACGGAGGGAGTATGATCCTAGAAAAATTCGAGTAGGTTTGCCATCACGTGGTACCAATCGACGAACTCAAATAGATGAGAGTAGGTTCTCCAAGGTTTGGGTAATGTAGGTGAGTTGATCACGAAATTATGTATCATCACGTGGTGCCATCTCAATTGGAAGAACAAAAATGTAATTGACTCTGAATACCAGATGATGCAAGGTGTTCTATGCTCTGCAAGGGTGTGAGACAACGTCTCAAGAACTCATGAAATTCCTAGAAATATATTATATTCAATAATCAAAGGTGTTCTTACGATGAAACACAAAGCACCTATTTACACCAACGAAAGGTGAAATCCTAATTTATTCCCAAACAATGGGATCAATTTAATAACGTAAAAAAATTAACGACATTAATAAGAAAATTATTAAAAGAAATACGTAATATATATGGAAAATATGATGAGATAATGACTCATTCTGCATCAATTAGACAAATTGGTCGAGGTACTCGTCCACAGTAGTATACTTGACATCGGGATAAAGCTCAGTAGCCTCAACTCCATAGGATGGCTCAATCTCAAAATATGTTTGATCACCTTTAATGAATACTGAATGATTTACCGCTAGTATTATGTTTATTGGTTCTGGAGACTCTGCAATAAAAATAATTTTAATTTTAATACAATTTAATTATCATAAAAAAAAAATTATCCAATTGCAACACATGCTTTACAAAATTGACCGATTGCAATTTAAATTGTAATTTAGGTTGCAATGGGATAAATTAAGTATAGTATAGATTGCAATTGGATTAAAAGAATTATAAATATTACAAATTTATAAAAAGAACCCTAGTTCAGATTACAAATTTATATTAATTAACCCATATATATAAGAGAGTAGTCTGACCTGCAATTTGTTTGAGAAGTTGGTCCTCAGAAAGATAGGTTTTTTCAAGGGTTTTGCCAATCTTCTTCTCCCACAAAGCAACAACTTCATTAAAAGAACATATGTTGTTGTTGGGTTTTATATAGAGGATTTTGTTCAATGTTCTTGGATCATCCACTGCTCTGATTGTGTACGTTCCAATGTCACGTTCATCGTTTAACACAGCTACAAACAAAATATTAATTTGTATTTTGATGGTACTATATATATATATATATATTAGAGATCAAATAAGATTAGATCACAATCAATCAATGACATTTCCATTGAAAATTTTGATGTATTTTGATCGAACTTTTGGTGAAACTTTTGTACTTCTAAAATTTATTTTGATCGAACTCGGCCGATCACAATTAGCTAATTAATTGAACGTACGTAGACAAGCTTTCATATAAATTATTTCACGGATTTAGAATTTGTGAGATCCGTGAAATATGACATTCGGATAAAAAAGGATAGGCGCATAAACACAAAGGAAAAAAATAGCGAATCCTATGGCGGCTGACCGGATCAAACAGATTTTTCTATAAAATCCGCTTAAATGCAAAACAGTAAAATTTGCTTTCAAATTTGTGTTACTGTAAGAATAATTATGTGTTATTGTAAGTACATGTATGGATTACCATAAAGACAAATAACACATGTTTGGTTTTTAGGACACGCATTTGTCTGTAAGTGTATTGAAAATTGTATTATTATATACACACGAATGTGTTTCTATAAAGATAAAGGTGTATAATTGTATCAACATTCCCTCTATTTTTATTTATTTCCCCCCTCTGTTTTTTATTTGTTTCTCCTTCTAACATATGACCAACTGAAAGTCTTTAAGTAAGGTCTAAATTACCAGATTACACCATTGAATTAATAATAATATCTTTTTTTTTATAATCATCACGTAGTAACACATAATTACCCTAATAGTAATACATATCTGTTATTATAGTAACAAAGATTGAGAATGAATTTTCTTATTTTGTCTTTATATAAACTTTTAGGAAAAACTACTTGATCCTAATTCGATCTGAGGATCTAAGATATGAGATGGAGATGGAATAGAAAAATGGAACATGAGATCCAATCCGATTTTTTTCCAATCGAGTTAACAAAGTCACGATTAAATTGTTTGCTTTAAACGAATTGACCACAATATCAAAAGACAAAAACTCATATGAGACGGTCTCATACATGAGACGGGGTTCAATTTAGAACAAATCAATACCCACCCTCCCAAAGTGTTAAAACGTCAATGCCCAAATTATGTCTCGTCTCATCTTGAGACCGTCTCATGTAAGTGTATCTCTTATAAAAAATGTTTTGACTTTCTTTTGCTTTTTGATAGGTTAGTTATAGAGAAAATTGTTCTTTTTAGGCGCTAAATTTTGGGGCGTAAAAGGAGGACATTATGCTCACGGATCTATGAATTTAGGACAAACTTTTAATTTAATTTATATATGTCTGAATTAGTTCTAATTGAATGTAGAATTGCAGGTATTCACTTGAGGATTGAAATTGGGTTTTCATCTCTATAAACTAAGGAAAATATTTTTCAATTGGCAAAGTCTTGTATGCATGCACATTGTGCACAAGATACCTCGTGCAATTCAATTGCACTTTTTTAAATATGTAATCTATGTATACTGAAACATGCAACTTGTTTTCACTGACACAAGTTGCATATTTTAATTTAAATAAATTACAAATTTCAATATAAAAAGTCGCATATTTCAAAAATGCACTTGAGTTATACGATTCAACCAGTGCACAAAAAATCTACTCTTCTTAATTTATTTAAATGTAGGTCAAATTCAACCGTAAACATAATGTCCTTCTGCAACCTCCAAAATTATTGCCTAAGTTTTTTTCCCGTTATTTATACATATGATCATATACAGTAAGATGGTCAATATATTTAGATAAAAACTCATATAAGACGGTCTTATGCATGAGACAAAGAACTAACATAAATCAACACTCACCCCTCACAAAGTGTTAAACTGTTATGCTTAAATTATGTTCCACCTCACCGTAATACCGCATCATGCAAGTGTGTCTTATATATTCATTGCAACATGTGATGCTATAGGATTCGAGAGTGGATCCCCTGCAGTAACTGCACGGTGCAGTTAACTACAAACCCGTTATATCTAATGCACACAGACACACATCCGTGCGTAACGGCCCTGCAGTTAACTACATCGTGCAGTTACTGCAGGGATCCATTTCCATAGGATTTAGGTAGGCTTTAGAGATTGAAGTAATACCTTTGACATTTCCATAATTCTATCTCTAGGTGGAGGGGGAAGTGTTGGCTGCATCAATGATGCCAGAGAAAAGCCTGCAAAGAAATTGGCCGCCACAAAAGTGTACGGAATGCCTGCCGCCTCTATGGCTCTCCGGATATCAACCTTAACCGCCCATACGGATTTTATCGGCTCCACCGCCCGCGCACGATCCACGTCGTTTCCAAACTCCGACGGCAAATATCTCTACCAAAACAAAGGGCAAATTACTGATAGATACATTTTTGTAAAAAACTTAGCAATCAAGTACAAAACGGTTGCATATATGTAGGTACAATTGCATTTGTATTTGCATTTTTACATGTATATGCAATCTCATTTGTACCTGGTTGCTATTTACCTCAAAAAAGTGTATCTGGTTTCTAATTTCCCCAAAACAAACATCACACACGAAAATATAAAAGAAAGGTGAGAGACATTCGTGTAAAATATCTTACGTGAAATATTAGTGTAAATTGGGAAAAAATTGAAAATTCACGGATACTTTTACAATTGAATTAGAACAGATTATTTTCCCAAAAATTTCGCACGAAGGCAAAAATGATGAAATTTCGCTCTCAAGTCTATATTATTATAAGATTAAAAATTTGTGCTATTGTAAGGACAAGAATGTATTATTACAAGAACAATAGTCTTATAACTTTGGTCTCAAATAGATTCAGTCTCATAATTATTATTTTTTGTCGATTTAGTCTCAATATCTTTAACAATATCCAATTTAAATCTCAATCCGTCGGATAGTTTAAAACTATATCATTTCGCCAATCGAATTTGGGACTTTTCGACCGCGGGTGTATTTGGATTGCCACATATAATTTTATTTTGTTTTAAAATTTGGAATTACAGGTCATAAAATCAAATCAATTTTTTTTTTAATTCTATAACCAATAATTCCAGGTGTATAAAAAAAATTACATGTGGTAGTCCAGTTACATCCACGATCGAAAAGCCCTAAATTCAGTCGGCAAAACGACTTAGTTTTGAATTTTCCGATTGGGACTTAAATTGAAAATTGTCAAAGATATTGAGACTAAATTGACAACAAGAAATGTTATGGGACTAATTTATTTGAGGCCAAAATTATGAGACCATTTGTGATTCAAACTCTGACCTTTTCATTATACATATTTGTTCTTATAGTAACACATATAAGATATTGAAAATTGTATAATTATATGAACACAAAGATGTTACTGTAAAGAGAAAGATGTATTATCATATGAACAGAACGATAGTTCCTCTGTTTCACCCGTTTCCCTCTCTATTCTTATCTACTTTCCCCTCATACTGGGTCATATTTCACAGTTCTTTGACTCAATTATAAGGAACCATTATTAAGATGAAATAAGGATTTCATTGAGTGAATAATACTGGTTACAATTGAGTATTATATATACCTAATAGTATTTAATTAAGGAATATATACAATTAAAGGCACAATGAATTTGATTGACAAAATCCCTATAATTAAGCATTGAGAGATAATTGAATATTATCTCTTGCTATCAGCCATTATGAAATTTATATATAAATTTATAATGCACTAACCTTAACATTTCCTGCCTCTTTGATTGCATCAATAATCTTATATTGGTCAGCAGTTTGCATGGAACCCACTGTGGATATTTCCACGTCCACTTGCTTTATAGCCTTCACCAAGCTCTCATGGTCATTCAAATCGCCCTGCAGTTTTATTAACCACCACTCATCAGCATTTTCAAAACACATTCTAATTAATTAAGTTCAAAAGTTTTTGATTCGGTACATATAGTGATTTGTGATCATTTTTATCTCGTCTTATGTATGAAACCGTCTAATATAATTTTTTTTTCTACTTTGATTAATATATATATAGTATAGAGTGAGTCTTCTGTGTACCAGGTGCACCGTCCATTCCATATTGTATTTTTTAAATATACAACTTGTTATACTGGAATATACAATTAGTTGCACTAAAACATACTATCTCCGTCCCAAGATGACTGCAACAGTTGACTTTTACACGCATTTTTGCGAGCGAGTTTTGTATTAGTAATTGAAATGATAAAGTGAATTTTAAGGAGGGATATGATATCTCTCCTTGAAATTCACTTTATCATTTTAAATACTAATACAAAACTCGTTCGCAAAAAAGTGTGGAAAAATCAACTGTTGCAGTTATTTTGGGACAGAGGGAGTATAATTTATTTACAAAAATATGTGCACCTTGTGTTAGGAACACAAATCGCATGTTTTAGTGTAAACAAATTGTATATTTTAATGTAATAAATTGTATATTTCAATTATGAAATACACGGTGCACCTAATGCATACCACACCCAGCTAGCTTATAGGATATGTACAATTTGTCCACTTATTCTAGAATTTTTTTTTCCCCGGAACCAAACACTTGACTATTCTAGATTGATTATAAGATTTAATTAAACAAATAAAAACTCTCAAAAATTGCAAAAATCTATTTAAAAGCTATGGTTAATAAGTTATGAGAATAAAATTGTAAATATAGCTATACAAAAAAAAAAAATATATTAAAAGATGATGTGATAATCATACTTTTAGTATAGCAACGCCAGAGTCGTTGAAGCTTTGAATGAGTTTGGTCTTAGAAGGATCAGAAACTGTGGAATCTCTTATCAAAGCAAACGTGGGGTGACCGGATTTTGCACTCGCTTCCAATATGAATTTCCCAATATACCCCGTTCCTCCGATGATCAAAATCTTGCTCTTCTCCCCCATTCTTTAACCGGCCGACACTTCTTTTGGGAGAAATTATGATAAACTAAGGTGAATTATGAGCACTCAAAGGTGAATTATTTATTTATAAGTAAAGATCGAAACTAAATTACTGAAATGCCCTTGGATTTAACCATGATTGAGATCTTCTATCGCGACATTTGATCTTCCAGTTCCAAGTGTGTGTGTATATATATGTAAGATGATGTTATCGATATAAATATAATACAACATGAAAGATACGCATACATTAAAATAAGTAATGTAGTGGGAGAATAGTCATATTCTCACTAAAATTGACCAATAATTAAAAAGATCTTGTCATTATAACTTTTTATAATAAAATTTGTTGGAAATTTTGGTGATGAGGTGTTTTACATACTCATATTGGACCAAATAATTGAAGGATTAAATTTTAATTTTTAGAAAATTAATTGTGATAGAATCATTCTACTCACGGAGTAGATGATCGTGGTATATTTCAAATTTCAAAACCGAATTTCGGTGAGTGAGAAATTAATACGAGAAGATGAGACGTCACAACCTCTTGTAAAAGGAATATTAGTGGGTTGAAGAAAAATTAAGTATAGTAGAGTAAAATTCAGTTTTGGTCCCACAGGACACGATACCTTACGATTTTGGTCCCATAACTGCAGTAGACTTTAACGAAAAACATAACGGTGGAACTGAAACTGCATAAAAAATGATTTTGGGACCAAAGTGGTGTGTATTGAGATCAAAATTGTGAGGTACCGTTTCCTATGAAATCGAAAGTGAATTTTACTCGTTTCTCCCACTTGTCCCACATAGAAAGTATACAAGGAAATTTCCTTATATATATATATGGGAGTAAGTTCAAATTATTCAACTAAGGTGCATGGGGACCCTAACCCATGGACCACACACGTGCTCGGGCCGAGTCTTGCTAATTGGATTTTGGAGTCATCTAATTTTTTGGAGACCCAAAAATTTTACCGGCCCAATTTTTTAATTGAGTCGGATGGGTTGACCCATTCGGATATGTTCCAGAATATTTGAATTAAACTTATCCAAGGAATCTCATACGGAGAGAACGAGTCAAAGCCTATCCGGGATTTGAATTTTGAATTGATCAGAGCTTATTTGTAAGGTTTTTTGAACTTGGACGTTTCGTAACCCTCGAGCTAGGGAGTTACCTGAGATCATGCGGTCAAACTCGCCCACGAAGTTCGTGATCCCTCCTCTCCTTTCTCCACGACGTAGCAATGTAAATCATCTATATATAGGACATTCACTGACTTCGAAAACCTTACTTTTGCATACATAGAAAACCCTCTGCATACGCTTTTCAAAACCTTTTTCTACATTCATACTTAGAGTTTGTTCAGCTCTATTTCTTTTTTCGTTCGTCGAAGCTTTATTTTCAATGGTGCTACTGATACAAAGTCGAAAATGGTTTACCTTTGGAGACAATATGTTTATCTTGTGAGCACTAGTCTGGACGTATTTGTCTTGCGGAAAAATGGTTTCTTTGACTCGATTTATGTTTCTTATTTAGTTTTCCATTACATTGTACCCTAAACCCAACAAATTAATTATTAACAATGAATCAATCAACATTCGATTATTGGAAGGGAATGTTTAGAAGAGAGAAAACCGTTTACAAAATGAACAGTAGAAAGATGAAAACTAACTTAATTTTGAAACCTGAAAACCTAACTTAATATTTGAAAGTTCTTCAACTAAAAGGTAACAGAAATATATAAATATAATAAATTAAGATGTTGAGTTCTTTTTGACTTGAAATCAAAATAGGTGTATTAGTTGAAGAAATATATGAAATATCAGCCCCTTGTTGTATCTTCCCCTTGTGAAATTGGGAGTGGATTGTGAATGTGTACAAAAAGTTTTCATGAAGAACGGATTGTGAGCTATCAAAAAAAAGGATCTGTATAAAGTTGCAGGTTGTGGATGTAGTATCTTCAAGTCTCTGAGAATATAAAGAACCCATTGAAGCTCACAAGCTGTGGAACAAAGGGCCCTGTATTCTCCCTCTGTTGATGACCTACTAACACTGCTCTGCTTCTTTGATTTCCATGATACCAGGGAGTCTCAAAGATAGATTGCATAGCCAGTTATACTTCTTCTAGTTTCTGTGCACCTAGCCCAGTCTGAATCAGCAAAGGCTGTGAGAGTGAAGTTGTTTGTTGAAGGGTAGAGCAATCCCTGTCCCACTGTGCACTTGATGTATCTTAAAAGCCTGTGTAAAGCAGCTAGATGATCTGCATTAGGTTTGCTCATGTGTTGTGTTAGTGTCTGTTTAGTATATGAAATATCAGGCCTTGTTATTGTTAAATACAACAACTTTCCAACAATCTTTCTATAGTCAGAAGGATCATCTAATAAAGGAGCTGTTGAATTTGAAAATTTTTGTTTTGAGTCCATGGGAGTTGTGCAGGGCTTACTTCCCAAATACCCACAATAATTGTAACCCTTTGGTGCTTCTTGCTACCTCAATTCCCAAAATATACTTAAGAACACCAAGAACTTTGATAGTAAACTTAGCATGCAAGAAAGATTTGATATTTTGTATATCACTTAAATCAGTACCAGTCAATATTATATCATCTACATAGCACAAAAGAATAGTAAACTTAGAACTAGAAGATCTAGTAAACAAAGAAGTGTCACCTTTGGATTGAACAAACCCAATAGACAACAAAGTATTAGACAACTTAGTGAACCACTGCTTGCTAGCTTGTTTAAGACCATATAAACTTTTAATTAACTTGCAAACATGATTTTCAGGAACATTATAACCAGGAGGAGGAACCATGTAAACTTCCTCATCTAAATCTCCATGCAATAATGTATTATTCACATCACATTGATGAAGACACCAATTTTTAGCAATAGCAATGGATAACAATATTCTTACTGTTGTGATCTTAGCAACAGGAGAAAAAGTATCAAAATAATCTATCCCATGTTCTTGAGTATAGCCTTTAGCTACTAGTCTAGCCTTGTATCTCTCTATTGAACCATCTGGTTTATACTTAACCTTATACACCCATTTGCAACCTATGCAGTGTTTATCTTTAGGCAAATGAGCTAAAGTCCAAGTGTTTATTCTTTCCAAAGCTTGAAGCTCATTGTTCATAGCAATTTGCCAATTTTTATCTACACATGCTTGTTTATAGGTTTTAGGTTCAACAATTTGAGATATAGAAGCAGTGAATGCCCTATGAGAATTAGACAGCCTATCTGTGGACAGATGATCAAAATTAGGATAGAGAGATCTAGAATTTGTTACCAGATTTGCAGTGCTATGATCCAAGGATTGTGGTAGTGAAGTTTTGTATACCTCTAGATAAGCTGGTGTAGTTTTTACTCTAGTTGACCTTCTCACAGGTTCTGAATCAGCATCATGAATTTGTTGATCACCCTCAACCTGAGGCTGATGATCAATTGCTCCCATAGTATTATGTAATTCATCCTGCAAGTCTGAATGAACAGGCTCTACACTACTGTCATGGTTACTACCATTATGTTTCGTATGAGCAGATGGAATAAAAATGGAGTCAAGTAAATCATCATGAAGCACAGGAATAGTTGATGCATCAATGTTTTGAAGATGTGAACTATGTTTACCAGAAAAAGGAAAAATGAGCTCATGAAAAACAAAATTTCTTGAAACAAATTTTTTTCCAGAACCCAAATCCAACAACATGTAACCTTTTGTTTCAAAAAGATATCCCAACAAAACAGACTTAATAGCTCTATGATCAAATTTTGATCTATTAGCAGCTAAAGTACTAGCATAACACAAACAACCAAAGTTTTTCAAGTAAGAATAATCAGGAATCTTCCCATGTAACATTTCAAAAGGAGTCTTGTTATGTAAGACAGAAGAAGGTATTATGTTTATCAAATGTGCAGTTGTTTGTATACAAAAATTCCAGTATTTCAAAGCCAATCCAGATTGAAAAATTAAGGATCTAGCAACTTGCAATAGGTGTTGGTGTTTCTTCTCAACTAAACCATTTTGTTGAGGGGTTTCTACACAAGTGGTTTGATGAATGATTCCTAATCTATGATAGAAATCATTCAAAATGAATTCAGTGCCATTATCAGACCTTATAACCTTTATTTTAGCCTGAAATTGAGTGTTAACCATATTGTTAAAATTTTCCAAAGCAAGTTTAACTTCACTTTTCAACTTGAGAAGATAAACCCATGTGCATCTTGTGAAATCATCAACAATAGTGAGAAAGTATTTATGCCCAGAAACAGATTGAACAGAAAATGGTCCCCAAACATCACAATGAACCAAATGAAAAGCAGCATAAGTAATAGAAGTACTAACAGGATATGACAACTTCTTTTGCTTAGTCAATGGGCAAATATCACATATATCATTCATAGTTTGCTTACTAGTTACACCTAATTGCTTTATATGCAACAATTTCTTATGACTTATATGGCCTAACCTAGTATGCCACAATCTGAAATCAGAATTACCAAGAACTGAATTCACACACTTGTCAGGAACAGAAACAAAAACTCTCAGATAGTATAATCCCCCAGATTGCTCAGCAGAACCAATCACAATCTGTGTTGAATTGTCCTGCAAAACACAATGTGAGGACAAGAAACTAACAGTGCAATTGGAATATCTTGTTAGATGGGAGATAGATAACAAATTGAAAGCAAAATCAGGCACATAAAGAACATTATACAAGGTCAAAATATTATTTATCCTAATGTTTCCCATAAAAGTAGCTGTAGTGAAAAAGTTGTTTGGTAATTTGATTTTGATATCAGATGGTTCAGGTGTATTGGTAAACATATCCAAAGTATTCATCATATGATCAGTTGCACCTGTATCTAGAATCCATGTAAAACAATTCTTGGCAGAATTTAAACAAATATGACTACTACCTGCATTACCTTCTGAGTGATTTGGTCCTTGCACCTCAGTGAAAGCCCCAGCAGCAGTGTGATCAGGTCCCTTCTGCATCTTGACAAAATTCAGAAATTGCTTATACATCTCTGGTGTAAACAGTGGATTAGAAGTCCCAGCACCATTGTCTTCCTGGTGATCATTCTTAACAAGCACATTGTTAACATTTGTACCACTGCTCTCAGGTTGCCTAGGCCCCCTAGGACCCTTCCATCCAGGAGGATAGCCAATCAACTGAAAACACCTGTCTATGGTGTGACCAGGGCCCCCACACAGTGAGAACATTTGAAGGACTTCTTTTTATGTCTTTGTAGAATTTAGCATTTCTTGCCAACATGGCAACACTATCAGCCTGAAACCCATTCTGAACCCCACCAAAATCACATCTTAAGGATCTTTGGGACTCTTCTTGAAGCAATAAGGAATAAATCTTTGTCAATGACAGAGTACTAGCTTGCAACAAAATTTGAGACCTAATAGAGGCATAAGAATCGTCTAGCCCTATAAGAAATTTCACTATAGCATCATTTTCTTGTTGCTTAGCAACCAAACGAGGCAATTCACATGTATATCAGCCTTATTATTAATCTTCTGTTAACGGTCGATTCCTATCATAGAATACAGATCAATGTCTGTCGTAAAAAAATTTACCTAAAGAAACTATAATCACATGATTTTTGTAGATGAAATTAAAAATAACTTTCTAATAATTTCGATTTCTGGTTTGAAGGAGATAGAAGCGAGTTGGGTGTGGGTGGTGGGTGGTTTGGTGCTTGTTAGGTGGTGCGTCTCTAATTAAGGAGTATATAATTAGGGATGGTTTGTTTATGGATTTGACGGATTTTAAATCCTGAATTTGAAATAAATTAAAAAATAAATTAAAAAATAAATTAAGATTTTATATATACTTGAGAGTGTGGATTTTGTAGGATTTAATAGGATAGCATTTTAAAAATTATGTGATAAGATGATTGATTTTATATTTAGAATTGTGTGTAAAGTATGAAAAATAGTATGTAAAGTAAAAAAATAAGGAAAGTGAGTGTTGAGTTTGATAGATAATATCATAATAATAATTAAAAAATAGGTGATAGATGACTAATAGTGTATTAAAAATGACAAAAAATCATCATATGAGACGATATCATACATGACTTGAGACGGAGTACAAACTAACACAATTAACATCCTCTCCGCTCAATGTGTTAAAGCTTTGATGTTCAAATTATAATCCGTCTCACCGTGAAATCGTCTTACGCAAGTGTGTCTCAATAAAAATTATATTTAAAAAAAGTAAAATGAATTTATTATAAGTAAAATTTTAGTGAATTTAAAATTTTATACTGAAATCCTATTAAATAAACAAGGATGAGAATTTGAAATTTTGAAAATCAATTGTAAAATTAGAAACAAACATAGTCTTAGACTGGATGTATAGTAATAATTTAGGCTAGCTCTTGTAAGAACTACGGGTCTACCGTGCACTCATAGTGCATTTTAAAAACGTGCAATTTGTTATGCTGAAAAGTGCAACTTATTTACACAGAAAAATGCAATTGTTAATATGGAAATAAAGTTGCATGCTTCTGTTTGGAATAGTTACATGTTTCTATTTTCTATAATTGCACGATTTTAAAATGCACTATGAGTGCACGGGTGCTCATTAGACTCGCCCAATAATTTATGTTCAATAACTAAAGTGTGTGGGATACATGTTATCCAGGAGCGGATCTTCACTAGGCCTCAACTGGGCTCCAGCCCAGTGCTCAATTTCTCAAACTTATTTTTTCCTACCGGTAAAAATTATTAAGCTGTTAAGTCAGCTATGTTTTTAAATTAAGTACACGCAATCAGCCCAGGGTAAAATTCTTTTTAGCCCATTCTGCCTTAGTAGTAAACTTTATTTAGTTGTAGTCCACTTTTTAAATTAATTATACTCATTCTGCTTTTTGTTATTTTAATTTTTAATTTGATAATTTTTATTTTTTTTGATAAAATTTGTGTGAATTTGATTTAATTGTGAACATTATTTCTTCAATATATATATATATATATATATATATATATCACCGTTTAGTAAAATAAAATCTCCATCATAAATTTGAGTTCACATGAGATCTATTATTATTTTGCAAATTTTGTATGCACTAGGTGCACTCTACATTGTATTTTAAAAACATATAACTTATTACATTGAAATATGTAACTTATTTATACTGAACCTTGCAACTATTAATATGGGAAATAAGTTGAACATTTCGACGTAAATAAGTTGCACATTTCAACATAAACAAATTGCATATTTCTAAAATATATTATGAAGTGCACGATTGACCTGATGATGAAATTCAATTTATTTTTTTAATATCTAGCACACCCGATTATTGAATCCTGGATCGCTCATGATGCTATCCATATTTTACGCAAGTAATAATGAATCATGATTAGTTCCCACTCTAGCTTGTTACTGGATGCAACAAAAGACACGCCGACGATCACATTATATGATTTTGGCTCGATGCTTTTTTTCAAACGCCAAATTAAAACGCATGTCATTCTCATGCTACTTAATTTAAACATATACTTGTTTTTTTTTTTAAAAGAAAAATGTTCCACAAATCGCCGCCATCACAGGTGGCTATTAAAAAAAGATAAAAATTTGTATGAAATGAGAATTTAACACAAATTAATATTCACTCCTCTCAAAATATTAAAACATTAATGTTTAAATTATGTTTCGTTTTATTATGAGATAGATTCACGTAAGTGTGCCTTTTAAAAAAATGAATGAGGAAGTCTAAACATAATCCATTTCTTTCCAACATGTATCTTTTAGGGTATGTTTATTTTGGGACTCACTTGGATGGACTTAGAACTTTGAAAATCAAGTCTGATATAGTTTTGGATTTCAAATTAGACCCAACATCCACTTTTATAAAAAAATATCTACACTTCTATTTTTCACGAAACCTAATACAACAACATCACTATTTTTCACTGAAAGTATTAATTAATATTAATTAATTAAATTAATTAATATAAATTAAATTATACACACACGTGTTTTGGGATTTTAGTTATGGATAACTATCCCAAGATTTGAATTTGATTTTTGAAATGAGAAAACTGTATTCACGGTTACGGTAAAATGATTCTTTCCTTCTCATTTTTATTTTCTGGCTTAGGACGCCTCATTAGATTCACATAGAAAATTCTCACGAGATCACTATACTAAATACGTTAAAAATGCTCTTAAATTGTGGACATTGGAAGTTGTTGGAACACGGGGTTTAGAAATCACCAACCTCTATACTATAATTGCAGCAGAAAGAAAATAGAACCCGGTTGAATTCTACGTACATACTGGATCCTTAAAGTCCGAAACACAACTACACGAATTAATCACGGATTGCTTCCATTAATCACAATTTAAGAGCCCTTTGATTATGTATTGTGCCTTTTGATTGTGTATGTTGCGATGCGTGTGTTTATCAATGAAGAAATCACCTTGTGACTTCTCTGTATTTTTGGAGGGGGGAGAAAAGGAGCGAGAATGAATTCTGATTAATTCACGTAACGTTAGTTCTCCTGAATTTCAAAATATTCTCCCTTTATAATCTCATGGAAGTTACTAATTTCCTGATTTAATATTATCCACTTCATGTGTGAATTTAATTATTAAATTAATAATTAATATAATTAATATAATAAATTTCATCTCCCACTCACACATAAAGTTTGAGTCTTACACTCATGTACTTCACCTCTTTACACCATCACATAATACCTTTTCATACAGGTAAATAAATCGTGTGACCCTCGAGAATATGAGTTTTTCACGCTATATAACGTGTTAATGATATATAGCAACTCAACCAACTTTATATGAAGAATTCAAATCTCGTTATAACTCAGCACTCTTTCAGTTAACACAAGTTGACATATCTCTTCCAATCCCTCGAAACTATTAGAGCATATTCAACCTTTCATCATATCTATGCATTCATAATCAAGTTCTCAACTCGATTGACCGGTCAATGAATACAATAGAACGTGTTAATAAAGATGTCATTCCTTTCACATAAAATAACTATAGACTCCCACTATAACTACTTTCCTAGACATGTACCACATTGCTACATTAATCATAGCTATTGGTAGCATGCTAAAGTAGCAACACTTAAGTGAAGACTTAGAAATTTAGTAGAAAGTCCTAAGGGTACTTTTAAGAGGCTTATGAAAACCTCAAGGCTTCATACAATGAGAATATAGGGATAACTTTCTCATTTCCTTATGGTCAACTTAACACATGTGGTATGAAACACATGTCACGATGTTTTAACTTACCAGGATGGAAGCGTATATCATTTTATTTATTTTGACATTGTGTAAATCATAGTTCAAGTGTATCATCGACACTCAACTTTGATTTACTCCTTCTATTGTCTAGGAATTCATTGATTTAGCTTTGTAACAAGTCAAATAGATTCGTGGTAAAATCTATTGCGATTATCTACAATATAATCTCATCTCTGCACATACCTCGATGTCAGAGGCGGTTGCTCGTATGAGAGAGCCAATCAACTTGTCGACATACTATTATATGAATCTTTCATATAATTCACAATACATATATATCTAGTAACATTAACAACTACTTTGTAGTTTATTTAAATTCATTCAAACCCAAAACCTTAAGATGTCTTACACATCTCTGTAATCAGGTTTGTCAACAAATCTGCTAACATCAAGTCAGCAGAAATTTATTCAAGAATCACTCTTTCTTCTTTGTAACGTCTTTACAAAGTCAAACTTTTCATGATACTTGGAATCTTTAGAGTAAGCTTTAATTGCTTTGATTAATACGATGAATCATAACAACTCCCACTGGAGTTTTTGATTTCACAATCAATCTTTACAGCTCCCACTGGAGTGTTTGATTTCATAATCAATCGATATAACTCCCACTAGAGTGTTTGATTCAAGAGTGAATCGATATAACTCCCACTTGAGTGTTTGATTCAACAGTGAGTCGATATAACTCCCACTGGAATGCCATATACAACAATGAATGGTTACAACTCCCACCAGAGTGTTTAATTCTCAATGAATCGTTACAACTCCCACTAGAGTATTTAATTCTTAATGAATCGTTAAAGATCTCAATTGAGTGCTTACTAATTCCAAATATTCCATAAACATTCTAAACCAAAATATTTATTTGACTGCATATGCACATGCCACAAGTTCAATTTTAATAGTGGTCAGTGCCATACAGACTTATTTCATGTTATACCACGAGATTGCTTCAATGTTTAAGCAAGAAGGTATAACTAGAATTTGACTTACTTGCATCTAAATCATAATTCCAGTTATTGTTTGTATACTCTATAAGTTTAGATTATCTCCTTGAGATAATAATCTGCAGTATCCTTCAGATATCTCAAAAATCCCACACACTATCTTTTAGTGTCTCTTTTCGGATTAACTGATATTTGCTAACCAAACCAACAACTTAACAAATGTCTTGATGTGTGCACAACTTAGCATACATCAGACATCTAATTGAATTTGCTTATGGTACATTTGACATTTTATCTTTCAATCTTTAGACATTCATCATAATTCAGTGACTCGTCTTTTTATAACATGAGAATCAACATGTTTTTATACATTCATTTGAATCGTTTTAGAAGTCTTACTACATGAGTCTGCTAAGACTATCCAAGTAACTTCTTTGAACGATCTTTATGAAGCTTTCACCAAAAGATTCTCATTGTATCTTTTCAGCTAACATTGTATCAACATATAATCATAGAATTACAGAACTATCTTTGGACCGTTAAACATAAACACAGTGGTCTTTGTCTAACAAAGTTACTATGAGACAATCATTGTATGAAATCTCAAGCACCATTGTTTTGAGGATTTGTTTAAGTTTGTAATTCGACTTTTTCAATTTACAAACATTACCCTCTTCTTTGAATTCTCCATTGAGAAAAACAGTAACGTCCATTTTTAATATAATTCTAAATCTATACTTGATACTATAGAAAAAGTGAACGAATCGAGGTAAATCTCACAACAGGTGAAGAAAGTTTAAATACCCCTTTCTGAGTATAATATTTCTCTACTAAGTGAGCATTTTTAAGATGTGTCCCAATAAAGGATCTACAAGTTTAAAAAAACTTGATTTGGCCTAATGACTTTATGTTATCTTTTATTGCTTTGTTCCATTAGTCTCTTGCATAACGAGATAGAACCTCTCGATCGTCTGTAGGTTCTTCCTCATTCACTAAAGACTAATCTAATTTTTGAAAATATAAAGAAGGTGTGTCCCTCAATATCATGATGTCTCTCAGACACATGTTTCCTAGAGTATTTTTCAAGATTGAAACTTTGTGACATAAATAATTACTATCATCAAGATTCATATAATCTCAATGGGTAAGCTTTTATCAAATATCACAACATTAAGTAAATCACTCCCACTTGGATCTAATATAGAGCGATTATTTCATTCTTGTTGGGCCCAGTTTATAACTCAAGGCCAACAAATATCGATTAACATGCAAGGGAAATAAACAATGATAAATTCAACAAGCAACACCAGAATTTGATTACCCAGTTCGTCTTTCGAATAAGACTACGTCTGGGGGCGCCCAAGCCAGAATTCTTTTATTACTTTTTCTGCCTAATATGCTAAGTTGTTCTCCTCTTTTACAATGAATGATACATGAATTATATATAGACAAAGAATTAGGTTAAGAGTCCATGGGCTTCTTCCGCGGGCTTGCTAGGGTTTCCTTAACTGATCTGCGAATCCTGCTCCTGGATAAACTTGCCTTGCTTGCGCTCCGCAATATCCGCACCATTAACTACCCATATCTTTTCCATATTTATCTCTTTGCCGTCTTCGGGCTGAAGTCGCCTCAAACTTGCGCACTTCTCCAAGTCGTCTCTGACCTGCTTATCCTTCCAAGTCGCCTCGCAACCTGCATGCTCTTTTAAGACACCTCGTGACCTAGATGGCCCAGGTGAGGTCGCCTTAAGTGACATAAAGGGTGGAAAACCATCTACATCACCGGGTCGGGGACCGGATTAATCCATGTTACAATAATTGCCCCTCAAGTCGAGGTCGTGTGCTCGCATCGGGGCCTTGACTTGACTCACTGTTCTATCGACTGTGGTAAGTCGACCTTTGTAAATGTTCCTGAAATGAATCGTCATCCTTGGGAAGGCGAATCGGCGCCTCGATTCCATGAATCGACGTGAAAGATTTGACAGATTTGTCATGATGGCAAGGCAGGTAAGTGACACCATGCGCCGTGAATTCGTCCAATAGGTAGTCGCAGTGTTGACCACGTGCGACCTCTGCGACTTTAATTCCTTCGAGGGGTCTAAAATTCATTCATATTGCACTTCGACCCCCCATTTTATTATAAAAGGGGCTAGGGTTTTGGGGTTAGTTCTCTTCACCTTCAACCTTCGTGCAATCAGGGGACTCTCGGATGAAATTCCGAACTTCCAACCGAGGTTGATTCAGGTAACAATTTCACTCTTTCTCAATCCTTCCCATGGCTTCCGGTTTTCCGTCCACTCCCACAGCCTCCCGCCTTCAAATTTCGTCGTCCTCGAACGACGATAACGTGGCTATAGCTCACCTCCGGTGCCGCCATGGTTCCAGCTCTGCCGTTACCAATGTAGGGGGATCTTTTGCTATTAATACCCCGATCGACAACCGGGACAGCGGGGGAAATGATGAAGGTGACGATGAGCAGTATCTGGCCGAACTGGGGGAGATTACTCACCTTCCTCCATTGGACATTAGTCCTCTCCGTTCCGTCGTGTCGGAGAGGAGGACACCTGCCGGCCTTTCCAACCCGGCCCGTGATTATGGGGCCTTCGAGCGGGCCTTCGACTACCATGCCTACGAGGCCCGAGCTCCATACAAGCAACCTGAGCGGGGCTATCGCAGATCGGTCAGGTCGGATTTCGTGGCATCTAACGAGAAATACAAGTCAGTTTTGTCTGACCGGTATGTACGCTCCCTCCGCCGCCTGTATAAAGTGCCCCGAAATGTACATTTCTACTGAGCGACCTCTGATGAGCGTGCCGACTAGCCACCGCCTGGCATGATAGCTGTCAATGAGCACACTATGGAGGCGGGAATTCGCTTCCCCTTGCATCTGGCCATCTCCCACCTTCTCGCGGCCTGGAATCAAAGCCTTACGCAGATAACTCCGAATGGTTGGAGCTACATTCTCTCCACCATGACTGTTCTGGGGCAAGCCGGGTTAAATCGATTGCCGACCCCTGGTGAAATCGCCTATGTGATGACGCCGATTGCCCAAGCCGATGGCTATAACGCCGTGCAACTTTGTAAGGTCTGGGAGCTGGTGAGTGGGATTCCCAATAAGGTCCCGATTGGCATCGAAAGTGGTGGTTCATCGAGGGGGCGTGGGAGTCCATGGATCCTTTGAGCACACTGCCCATATGCGCCCTGACAGATTACGCCCACCGAGTTGAACATGGTAAGCTTTACATTTTCTGACTTTGAGGTTGTACTGATCTAATTCCCTTTTTATCTTGTAGTGTTCACGCCCGCTTCCGCTGACCTGTATTGGGATTTCCTGGAAGCTTTCAACGTCGTCCGCGATACCCCACCGAGCTGCCGAGACGTTAATGCCCTGAACACTGAGCTTGACCGACTCAAAGCCGGCTTGTACACTTATCCGCATCACCTTAAAATTCCCTGTAAGCCTTCTTGTCGATGATTTCAATTCTTATCTAAAATTTACGTGACCGGGTTTCTCCTCTGTGTGCAGTTCCTGATATCTCGGTCTACCGACGTCAACCGCCGGCTTCAGTAATGGCGACTCGAAAGAAGTCTGTGCTCGGGAAAATGAAGCTCGTGGGGGCCTCTGCTACCCCTCCTCCAAATCCTACCTCGTCCAGTCCCTCTGCCATCGACAAAGGCAAGAGGAAGTCGAAGGGGCCAATTCCGTCTTAGTCCGAGCCTTCTTAGAAGAAGATGAGGGAGGAGGTGAGTCAGTGGTCCGGGAGGTCGCTGTCTCGTCCGATCTAACCATCCACCCGTGCTCCCCAAGGTGAACGCCATCCAGAGGACGATTCCTGGTACTGCTGGGATGCCGACCGGGTAGACAAGTAAGTCTGGTCGTGTACACTCTCTCGACTTGCACTTGTCGCGTAGCTAATGACTGGTCCTTTTTTGTAGCTCGGAGCTCACCCCTCACAACTTCTCCCCTGAGGCCTTAAGTTTCTTGAGGTCGCGCAACCTCGTTCCGGCCTGGTGAGGAACCAAGAAATTTCATATATGAGCAAGCTTTTAACATGCATGAATAATAAATTCTCCAGGATCTTGACAATTGATGCCTAATTCTTTCTGTATTTTTCTCTCTGTTCTTTTTCCAAGTAATTGTATTGTTCAGTTTCAATAGTTTGAAATTCTTTAACTAAGTGTCATTATCTTGATGGCATTCACTAGAAATTTATCCTACCCCACAACGATTTTGGTATATCCGCATAACTCATCATTGACCTCACCATTTCTAAAAGTGTTCTACTTCTTCGTTCTGCAACCCCGTTTTGTTGAGGGGTACAGGGTGCAGTCAACTGGGATGCAATCCCTTCATCTGACAGGTAGTTCAAGAACCCATCGCTGAGGTATTCGCCTCCACGATCAGATCGTAGAAACTTGATACTCTTTTCCTTATGATTCTCTACTTGAGCCTTAAATTCTTTGAATTTGTTAAAGGTCTCAGATTTATGCTTCATTAGGAAAATGTATCCATAGCGTGAGTAATTATCGATAAACGTAACGAAATAATAGTAGCCTCATCTAGCTTTGATTTGTGTTGGACCACACACATCAGTGTGAACGATTTCCAACACTTCTTTAGCTCTAAGCCCCTTGGCTCCAAATGCCCTCTTGGTCATTTTACCCTCCAAACATGATTCGCAGGTTGGAAATGGTTCAATCCGGAGAGATTCCAATGAACCATCTTGGACCAACCTTTGGATCCTATTCGGATTTATATGACCTAATCTCAGATGCCAAAGAAGTGTCTCGTTCATGTTAGTCGAATGTTTTCTTTTATTGTTCGAAACGGTAGATGTGTTATATGATGCATTTTGTGAGTGGTGTGCACAGTTAATAATATAGAGATTGTTTCGTAAAGTTCCATGAAAGATAAACACTTCGTTACGAAAAACAGTAACATGTTTATTAAAAGGAACATAATATCCATCAGCATATAGTTTAGAAATAGAAATAAGGTTTTTCCAAAAAACAGGAACATAAAGAACATCTCTTAAAATTAAACTGTTGTCTTCAAAAGACAGGTGCACGTCTCTCACTGCTTCAGTTGCCACTCTCGTAGCATCGCCTAGCGTGATGAGGATCTCACTTCCACTAAGTTGTCAGGTCCTTTTGAAATCCTGTAAAGTGAAACAAACATGATCAGTGGATCCCGTATCCATTACCCACGAATGGGCAGCATATGCCGCTAAACAAGTTTCAACAACTAGTGAGTGAGAATTACCTTTCTTTCCATTCCTCTTGGGATTGGAACAGGCTGACCTCCAATGTCCTTTGTCGCCGCAGTTAAAACACCTCCCTTTTGATTTCTTCTGGATACCTAACCAACTGACTGCCTTACCTTTACCTTTCTTAGTTTGAGGGTTGCTTTGGATCTGACTATTCATCTCCTCTATGATCTTGCCTTCCACTGGCCTAGATTTTGAGAGAAGTTTCTTAGTCACCAAAGCTTCGTCCTCTTGCCCCAAATGTTTCTCTATCGTTTCCAAGACTTCTTGTAGAGTATCCATAGTAAACATGTGATCGCTTATCACAAAACTACAATAAAACTCATCAAAGCATCTTGGAAGAGTTAGGAACAAGAATTCGATTTGAGCCTCTTCACAAGACTTAGTACCAAGGTAAGCAAGTTTCTCAAAATGGCGCCTAACCTTGAGAACATGATTCCTTACAGGTGTTCCCTCAGTCATCTTTAGCCTTGCCATGCCATCATGATGAAACTGTTTGGTCATGCGGTTTTCTGTTAAAAACATATCTTTAAGACTCTGCATGATTTCCGCAGCTGATTCAACACCCTCATGAATGTGTCTTAAATCATTGGACAATGAAGTCAAGATTATACACTTCATTGATTCGTTGGTCTGCTCCCAGATTTCATACAAAGATCTCTCCGCATTAGATGACCCTTCAGTCAGTTTCTCAGGTTTGGATCCGCTAAGAACCCAATGGTGTATTTGTGCAGTGAGGACAAATTTCATATTCCTTTTCGAAATTACATAGTTTTCACCAGTAAGTTGATGTTCTTTGAGCATTTATTTTAGTGGATTAAAAGGTTGCGACATGATAAAAATGAAATAAACATACATCTTGTGTCAATATCCAGATCAACACAAAGAAAATCACATAATTCGATCACATGAGTCATATTGAAATCTCAAAAAAATATGAACATGTATCACCCAACATCTCAAAACAGTTTAAATGAGCCACGTGGGTGGGTCATCATTTAATCACATTTAAGCAGGTTACAAACAAGAACAATTACAAACCTTTAATATCCAGATTAATAGTTGGCTCCCACTTGACCAATATAAAATTGACAGGGACTTCGGTGAAGTATATGCATATCAATTTTATACCTAAGTAATAACCATGATTAAATACATAATTATTACTTCATTTTGAACGAGCCTCTTGGGAGGGTCATCGTCGCCACTAGAGAAAAAAAAAATTCTAGACGAACGAGTGGGAGAAATCAAGATGGAGTTTCTTCAAGATCAAGATAAGCGCGCGGGTACGCACGACAATGCCGGGTTCCGTGGGCGAGGGCGCGGATGTGGGCTTCAGGCGAGGGCGGCCGAGGCTGGCAAGTGCGTGAGCACGGGTACGCGCGGCGCCTGCCGATGCCTGCCGAGGCTGCCGAGATCTGTGTGGGGTGATGCGTGCTGTGCCTTGGCGCACTGGCACGGTCGCAAGGGGCCGACTGGATACGGACGTACATCCCGGCTGCGAGCTACTTGGCGTGGCGATAGTGATAAGATACTTTATTAGGGTTGAACATAGAGCATCAATATAAAGAATATATTGACCCACATTAGCGCATATAGCTTTAAGTTCCAATTCACTATATAGAAATAACAATACCAAATTAACTCAAGAATGTCTCCCCAGTTCTTTCCAATTTCAAAGATGAAACCAGTAGGGTTACATCAACTCCTTCACATCTATAAGCACACTATTGAGTTATACATTTAGAAATACCCCATAAAATCAATTGTACCAAATTAGTACTAAGGGGAAAAATATGTATTTCAAGGCAATAGGAACTCCAAAAAAGACTTAACATAAATTTCTTTTAAGCCACATAATGACCAAAATTAAAACAAGTTCTAAAATTGAGGGTGACTTGTTAATCAGAAAACAGGCAGTAGACACAGCTTCCCCCCAGAAAATCTTAGGCATTAAACCATGACAGTTGGATAATTTGTGCCCAATATGTTTATTTTCTGCTTTGCTTGATTTATTGTATTTTCTTATGCTTTATTTAATTTGTTTAAATATGTTTGCATGAGAACTATTCAATGAAAAATCTCAAGTTAAAAAATTACTAAGTATGTTTTAAACGATTAATTCGGTTTTGAATCGAATTAATCTTGACCTCCATGATTTATTTATTTGTGAATTCTTTTGGAGAAATTCCCCTAATGGACGGCCAAAAGAAAGCTTTCACATGAATAAATTCTCAAAATGATGATTGTGAATTACCACCAACAGAAGGTGGCTCTTATATGGAGAAGACCAGTGCCCAGCTGGAGATGGAGCTTGGGGAACTGAGGAAGGCACAGGAGAGAGTCCCCGACCAGGCCTAGTCAATCCTTTCTGCAGCCGAGACCCAGAAGAAACTGGAGAAGTCCAAATCTGAGGCGAGTCAGCGACTTTCCAACATCGAAGGTCGGTTGGTCGAGGTCGAGGACGAGCTCACGGCTGAGAAGACTCGGGTGGTCCTGGTGGAGGGTGAGTTGGTTGAAGCCTAGAAGGCGCTGGTTGCTAAAGAAAACCTCTTCAAGGCGGATGAGGAGATGAACGCCAATTTTGCTTATGTGATGGCATATGTCGGGGCCATCCGGACCTTTCATCCCTCACATCTAACTGGCGACCTCAGCCCGTTCGTCGCCAAGCTTTCTGACTACGTTCGTGCCTACCCTTCGTCCCCCAGCGTCCTGCTAGAGATTAAAGATCTGGAGGACATGGGTGTCGACCTCTCTTTCTTCCCCGACCCGAGTTGGATCGTGCGCCCTGTGCCTGATCCTAATGAGACTCAACCAGGTTCTGCTGATTCGGTCTCTGAGACTCCCTTGTTGGAGGTCGCTGAGGGTAATGTTGGGAGGGGGCCGACTAATAGCTAGGTGGGACCCGGAAGGAGGGCGATGTAGTTTTTCTTATGATGTAAATTTCCTTTTCGTTGAACTTCTTATGTACCGGCCTTCGGGCCTTCATCTATTAATGAAAATCTGTCTTTTTTATTCCTTCATTGTGTCGACTTGATTTCCTTATGCGACCTTTAAATTGCTTTAATCCTCATCGTCTTACTGTTTATGCAACTTATTATCGGATATTGCTTTAGTCGTCTTACAAAGTCGGGGGAAACCACACCTTACAGAGTTGTGATTTCGCCTCTCATATGTCGAAAGTCGCACCTCGGGTGATTCATATTTTTTATACGCAATCCCCTCGATTTTAACACAAGAATTTTGAAAAGAAAGAAGATCATTATTATTGATTGGTACAACTTGTTTACAAAGATGCGAACCTATTGATAATATTTTATCAGTTGGGTCGCATTCCATAGATATTGAGCCTTGGTACCGTCTGGTCTTTCGAGCTCATATGCCCATTTAGCAGGATCTCCAAGACTTTGAACGGCCCCTCCTAGTTTGGACTGAGGGCGCCCTTTGATTCTCCGAATATTTTATTTAGCACCAAGTCTCCTTCCTTGAATCGTCAAAGTCGTACTTTAGAATTGTAGTATCTCTCCGATCGTTGTTTACATCTCGCATTTCTCATGTTGGCTTCTAAACGCCTCTCTTCGAGCAGGTCAAGATTTCTGACTAAGGCCTCATCGTTGTGGTCGAAGGCGACCTGACTTGTGCAGAGACTGGGAAAATCGACTTCTTCGGGTACTACTGCCTCAGTTCCGAAAGTCAACGAGTAAGGAGTCTCTCCTGTCGAATTTTGGCAGGTCGTCCTATATGTGTTGGGGTTATACTAGAAAGTATGCTTTTACTTTGTATAACCAAACTGAATTTATGTCTTATTTACTGAAATAAATTATTTATCACTTAAATATCATTGAATGTTACATATATTTACTGCATAACTGTTCAATAAATAGTACGTGTTACATTGTAGTTAATTTAGTGATACCAGATCACAGAAGATTAAATTAACAGTCTCTTGTAACTAAAAGTACACTGTTCACGACCTAGATGGAAATGAACAATCCATCGTGAAAGGTTGAAGTGTAAGGCTCAGATTGACTTGTCTTGACCAAGAGATTACACTAGTGCATGACTGATGCAATGAATAGGACCTACAGGAGGATAAATTCTTCAGCACTGAATTAGGAAGAATTAGACCTCCGTGATTCGTTATTTCTTAACCTTCGTCCCTTAAATAGGATCGTGTGTGGTTAGTAATTATTGCTTTGACTTATGACGGGTAGAGAATCAATGAGATTCAATACTTTATATCTTGGGCAATATTATTGGTCACATGCGATTGCTAAGATTTAATACGAAGAATCGTGTGTAAGTACGCTTGTTCTATTTGCCCCCTTGGGAGGTTCATAAGATTTATCATACCAAATCTTGCAAGTGGAATTAGTTTTCGGTATGGATAATAATGTTGAACCGTTCCTTGACCAAGGACAAAAGATATTAATTAATGGAAAGCTATTTCAGTGGCTTGAATTAATTAATTGGCTAGATAATCTTAAACACGGGAAATAATAACCGGGAGCCATATTAACAGTAATATGGGTTAAGATGGATAGTGCAATATTAATTATGTAGTGAGATTAATTAATATTTATGGACTTGAATAATATTGTGGCTCAATATTAGATATTCAAAGTCCATTAGAAGGTCCAATCTTAATTCTCCTAAAGGCCCCTCAAGTAGCCCAAACATAATGTCCAATAACTGAAAAAGGTATTTAAAAATAAAATAAATTATGGTTGCTTATTTTTCCAATTTTTTTTGAAAAATACAAATAAAGGAGGGAGAAAGATTTTATTTGAATTTTGTTATGGAATGAGGATATGTATTCTTGGAATACAAGATTATCTCATTAAATTCAAGAAATCTCCCACTTGGATGTTTGTTGGAAATTTTTGAAAATAATGAGAAATAAAGGGAAAGAAAGATTTTCTTGATTTTCTTGAAAATATATTATGAAAGATATGTATTCTTGGAATACAAGTATATCTCATAAATTCAAGAAGATCAAAATCTTGGAATCTTTATCCTATATTTCGAAAATACCATAACAATAAGAGAGTGGGATTTTTATGAAATATTTTAATTATGGAGAAAAGAATATATTGGATATATATTCAAGATTTCTTGGAGATCACGAAAGAGATTTTCTCTCCCTTTTTCCTAGCAAAAAATCGGCCACCACCTCTTATAAATAGGGGATGAGTTTTTCATCCCCAAGTGCAATTCCATGTGTTGGAAAAATTAAAAATCCACAAAGGTGGTGCAACATAATTTTATTTTTCCTTTTGTTAAATTGTTCGCGAGTTCCTACCACAGGATTGTTGAACAAGGATAAGGGAATTCTTGAGAAGATCTTTTGGTGTGTTCGTGTGAACGGGATCCATCTTCTCAACGGTTGTCACTCCGAGAGGTTAGTTCACGTAAACCAGTAGCAATTCCGCATGCGTAGGATTTATGTGAACAGTTTATATGCATGATTTGTTGTTGAATTAATATAGGATTAATTCATGCTAGCAATAATTGTTAGAATTAAATTTGTATTTAAATATTCATCCCGAATAGATCCGGGCAATTAATTCCCCAACAATATGACCACAATACATCAGGGATCTCGCTAGCCCACTTTCCCTTACCTCCCTCGATCTTGGTTTTGAGCGTGTGCTTAATGATCTTATTCGCAGCTTCGACCTGACCATTTGATTGGGGATGATATGGAGTTGAGAAGAGCTTCGTGATCTTCCATTTCTTGAAAAAGGCGTCTATTTTGAGGCCATCGAACTGTTTCCCATTATCGGATATGATCGCCTGCGGTAATTCGAATCTGCAGATGATGTTCTGCCATATGAATTTGATGATATGATCTTGATCTATAGTCGCCAATGCCTCAGCCTTGGCCCATTTTGTGAAGTAATCTACCGCTACTAGGGCGTATTTGACTGAGCTTGGAGCTATCGGGAGCGGCCCGATGATGTCTATCCCCCACTGCGCGAATGGCCAAGGACTGAGGATGCTTGTAAGTTCTTATGGGGCGGCCTTGATGGAAGGTGCATAGATTTAACATCTATGGAACTTGCAGGCGAAAATGATGGCATCGGCCTTCAACGTTGGCCAAAAGTATCCTTGCCTCGTGGTTTTGTGTGCCAGCGATTCTCCCCCCACGTGGTTTCCGCATACCCCTTCGTGTATTTCTCGTAGGACAATTTGCCCTTGCTCTGGTGTGATACATCGAAGTAGGGGTGTGCTGAAACCTCATTTATACAATTCGTCATTAATCATTGTGTACCGCGCGGCTCATAGTTGTAGCTGTCGGGCTTGAACTCGATCACTTGGCAAGAGACCACTTGTCAAGTATTCAACAATGGGTGTCATCCAGCTCGATGTCGGGATTTCTAAGGTCGCAATTCCTGTGCGTGCGGTGGATGGGTGGGAGAGTGTTGTGATGGTGACATCCTTCATTTCTGATGGCCCTTCAGAAGTCGCCAGCCATGCTAGGGCGTCGGCTCGTGAATTCCTATCTCTCGGGATTAGCTTGACATGGATCTGTTCAAACTTTTGACATAACATCTTTACAACCTCTTGGTAGGCTGCCATCCTGTCGTCTCGTGCCTCGTACTCTCCCGAGACTTAGCAGGCCACAAGCTGGGAATCTGTGTGGACTTGTAACCTTTTGACACCCATGGCTGTTGACATCTCTAGGCCGCTGATGAGTGCCTCATATCCAGCCTCGTTATTTGTCGCAGGGAAGTCAAATGTAATGGCGTTCTGGAAAGAGATGCCTTCTGGACATATCAGGACCAAACCAGCCCCCGACTTGTGGAAGGTCGCTGATCCGTCCACAAATAACTCCCATGGTGGGCTACTTGAACACCTGGATTCTGAGGAGAAGGTAAGTTCGACAATGAAATCGGCTAGTGCCTGAGCTTTGATGGTAGGTCGAGGTGCGTATGTCACCCCATATTGTCCGACCTCGATGGCCCATTTGAGACATTGACCTGTTGTATCAGGTCGGTGGAGCACATTCCTTAGGGGTGTGTAAATAAGGACTTCGACTTGATGATCGAAAAAGTACGACCTCAGTTTTCTCACACTCATGACCAGTGCGTATGCCAACTTTTCCAGTACTGGGTAACGCTACTCGGTTTCGTTCAACGTATGGCTAACAAAGTAGATCGGGAATTCATTGCTGTCTTCCACTCGGATGAGTACTGCGCTTAAAGTTGTTTCTGAAGTCACGAGGTATAGAAAGAGTTTTTCCCCTAGAACTGGTTTCGATAGGATGCTCACGTCTGCCAGATAAGCTTTAATTTTATAAAGGGCCTCCAACGGCTTGCATTTATCCCCCATTCGGGAGATGAATCTATTCAAAGCGGCCAGACAACCTGTGAGTTTATGTACCTCTTTCACATTCCGAAGTGCTCCCATGTCTAATATGGTTTTGACTTTTGCTGGGTTGGACTCTATTCCTCGCTTGCTGACCAGATGTCCCAAGAATTTCCCAGATTCGACCCCGAAATTACATTTCTTGGGGTTGAACCGCATGTTGAACTTCCTTAGGATATCAAATGTTTGTGCTAGGTGCATAAGGTGGTCTTCTGCTTTCAAGCTTTTGATGACTATATCGTCTACGTAAACTTCTACCGACTTGCCAATGAGGTCGGCAAACATGTGATTGACCAGGATTTGATATGTTGCCCCGCATTCTTTAAGCCGAAAGGCATTCTTTTCCAATAATAGATATTATTTTCAGTCAGGAATGAGGTATGTTGTCGGTCTGGCTCGTGCATAGCTATTTGATGATAGCCTGCAAAGGCGTCCATGAACGACATCATTTCGTGACCAGCCGTGTTATCTATCATGTGGTCAATGTGGGCATGGGGAAGAAATCTTTTGGACAAGCATCGTTGAGGTCGGTGATGTCGATACATAGTCGCCAGGTTCCATTTGATTTTTTCACCAACACTGCGTTAGCCACCCATTGTAGTTGATCGGCCTGAGTGATCAGGCCGTTGTCTAACAATTTCTTCACCTCTTCGGCTAATGAAGCATACTTTTCGAGGCCGAATTTTTGCCTCTTTTGGTCTACCGGCTTTTGAGCTAGATCAATATGTAGTCTATGGCATGTGACTTTCAGGTCGATTCCCACCATATCTTTGTGTGACCATGTGAAGATGTCCAAATTCTTTTTGAGAAAGTCGACGACTTTCCCCTTCAGGTCGTCTGGTATCTTGGAGCCTATGATGACTTCTTGATCCGGTCGAGCTGGGTCTACTTTGACTTTCTCGAGATCTTCCCCCATGATGGCCCTTGAGGCATCTTGTCGGGGGTCATCGTTCTCCGCCTCGAGTAGAAACTCTTCAGGTTCGGGTCCCATTCTTGGGTCGAGGTCGCTGTGACTTCTCTTCTTGCTTGCTTTTTTATTACTCAGTTCCTCACATTGTTTTTCACTATCTATTACAAGTATTTGTTTACTAGATATCAATGCAGAATTGAAAAGAAACGAATAATAAATCAAACAACCTCTTGCATCAACTTGGTCACCTTTAACGGTGCCACCAGCCCACTCTTGGTGGGGAACTTTACACCGAAATAAAAAGTTGAGGACGCAACCTCGAATTCATGCTCAAAATGCCTCCCAAGAAAACCGTTATAGGAAATTGGGAGGTCGACAACTAGAAAATCTAACAGCCTAGTGGCCCTAACCTCATTATTTAAAGTGGATACCAATTCGATAACCATGCGGATCATGCCAGACGGTTTCACCGTTGCATCCCCGAAGCCTTTCACAACGTGGTCGTATGGGGTGATGTAGGCATCATAGTCCCCGAGCTGATCCAGAGTCTTCTTGAAGAGGATGTTATAGAAAGCACTCCCGTCCACCAGCAGCCAGCACACAGTGGTCCCCATGATGTTTGCCTTAATCACCAGGGGATCGACATTCGGGTAGATTATTCCAGCTTTGTCCTTCTCGCCAAACTCGATCGTGCTGGTTTCTTCCCCCACTGTAAAAACTGGCAGCACCATTTTCCTTGCCTTCATTCTCCGTTTGGATGAGGAGGTCGAGGAGAGTCCCCCAATTGTCCCAAGTGGGGAGAGGGTATGTATGACGCGACCTCCCACATCCTCGGGCATGGGCGGAATAGGTCGTTCCCCCTGCCCTACCCTCTGGTCGGCGTTTCTTGGAGCTGGCTCCGCCTGTCGGGGATGATCCACCTGTTGGCGACCTCTCTGAGCGCGTGTTGGGGTTATACTGGAAAGTATGCTTTTACTTTGTATAACCAGACTAAATTTCTGTCTTATTTGCTGAAATAAATTATTTATCACTGATGCTTTAAATATCATTGAATGTTACATATATTTACTGCATAATTATTCAATAAATAGTACGTGTTACATTGTAGTTAATTTAGTGATACCAGATCACACAAGATTAAATTAACAGTCCCTTGTAACTAGAAGTACAGAATTCACGACCCAAATGGAAATGAACAAACCATCGTGAAAGGTTGAAGTGTAAGGCTCAGATTGACTTGTCTTGACCAAGAGATTCCACTAGTGCATTATGATGCACTGAATGGGACCTACAGGAGGATAAATTCTTCAGTACTTAATATAGAAGAATTAGACCTCAGTGGTTCATTATTTCTTAATCTCCGTCCCTTAAATAGGATCGTGTGGAATCACTTGCCATTGCTTTGACTTATGATGGGAAGAGAATCCGTGAGATTCAATACCTTGTATCTTGGGCAATGTTATTGGTTACACGACTATTGCTAAGATTTAATACGGTGAAATGTGTGCAAGTGCGCCTTGTTTGATTTGTCCCCTTGGGAGGCTCAGAAGATTTATCATACCAAATCTTGCAAGTGGAATTAGTTTCCGGTATGGATAATAATGTTGAGTCGTTCCTTGACCAAGGAAAAAGATGTTAATTAATATGAAGCTATTTCAGTGACCTAAATTAATTAATGGACTGGATAATCTTAAACACAAAAAATAATAACTGGGAGCCATATTAACAGTAATATGGGTTAAGATGGATAGTGCAATATTAATTATGTAGTGGGATTAATTAATATTTATGGGCTTGAATAATATTGTGGCTCAATATTGGAAATTCAAGATTCATTGGAAGGTCCAATCTTAATTCTCCTAAAGGCCCCTAAAGTAGACCAAAGATAAAGTCCAATAACTGAAAAAGGTGTTTAAAATAAAATAAATTATTGTTGCATATTTTTCCAAAATTTTCGAAAAAAAAATTAAAGGAAGAAAGAGAAAAGATTTTCTTGATTTTCTTGGAAAGATTTTATGGAATATGTATTCTTGAAATACAAGATTATCCCATAAATTCAAGAAAAGTCAAAGATCCTATTTCTTCCCTATTTAATTGAGATTTTCAAAAATCTCCTTAATATAAGGAGGTGGGATTTTTGTGGAATATTTTAATTTTGGAGAAAAGAAAATATTGGACATATTCAAGATTTCTTGGAGAGCAAGAAAAAGATTTTCCCATCTTATTCCTAGGGCAAAAATTAGCCACCACCTAGTATTATAAATAGGGGATGAATTTTTCATCCCCAAGGCAATTCAATTTGTAGCAAAAATTAGAAATCAACAAAGGTGGTGCAACATAATTTTATTTTTCCCTTTTGTTAATTGTTCGCGAGCATCCTACCACCGGATTGTTGGACAAGGATGAGGGAATACTTGAGAAGGTCTTTTGGTGTGTTCGTATGAACGAGATCCATCTTCTCAACGGTTGTCACTCCGAGAGGTTAGTTCACGTAAACTCCTAGTAATTCCGCATGCGTAGGATTTATGTGACGAATTTGTATGCATGATTTGTTGTTGAATTATTATTTGAACTAATATAGGATTAATTCATGCTAGAAATAATTGTTAGAATTAAATTTGTATTTAAATATTCATCCCGAATAGATCCGGGCAATCCATTCCCCAACAACTGGTATCAGAGCCTCGGTTTCGGGCTCTGAAATTTTAAATTGTAATTTAATTTGTTGTTCATTAAATTTGAAATTGGATAGTAGAATTGCTAGATCTTTTTTGCAGGTATCCAATTGTCATGGTATTCGATGAATGTTTATTTATGCATGCGTATAAATTGTGGTTTTTAATTCGATTCGTTCGAATTTGTTTTGCCTCGTGAGAAAATCCACGAGTAGAATATGATTTGTTTGATTTGATCAATATAATAGACTAGTCTAGATCTAGGTTTATTTATTTTTTGTAAATATATTGCAACCGGATCGAGAACGAAGACAAAGAATTAAAAATAGGGAACCAAGTGCCCGGACGTACGCGAGCCAAAGCACGAGGTGCTAGGCGGTCACGCACGGGGCTGGCCGAGAGGCACTCGGTGCACGCGGGTGCAAGCCCAGGCGTGGCCGAGCGCCGGGCGGAACTTGGGCCGATGGGCGGCGCGCGATAGGGGCGGCATGGGTACGCTGCGATGGGCGACGCTAACGACGCAAGCTACCGATTCTGTATGGTAGCGCACGCTGGCGCCGCATGGGCAGGGGCGACGAGGGTAAAGCAGGGCGACGCAAGGCAAGTACGCCAAGACAGATCCGTCAGGGCAGCTGAAAGCCAGTGATGCGGGCGGGCAATCTTGATCTTGTCTTGCGAAGCAGATCCGCACGAACTGCCGAGAGCCGCCGAGCAATGGGTGGGGATAGCCAGACCGAACACGGGCTTGTGCATGGGCGCACGTGGATACATGTTTTGTACCATGAGCTACCCAATGCCGGACGTCGTTTCAGACCTAGACGGAGGACATTCTAAAGAAAATGTTGCTAACGAGTGGGAGCTTTTCGAGACGAATGATGAAGGCTAAGAAGACGATTTCTCAAGATCAAGACATGACAAAAATTAACCGTGATAATTGGATATATGTGCCCAATGTGTTTAATTTTTTTATTTTGATGTTTGCTTTATTTTTCTTGCGTATTTAATTATGTTTTAATATGTGATGCATGGGAAATTGTTTTTGAAAAAAAATCTCACTTTCGAAAATTACTAAGTATGTTTTAAATAATTAATTGACAATTTTATTCCAGATAATAAAATTGAATTAATTTTGACCTCCATGATTTATTTATTTGTGAATTTTTTTGGAGAAATTCCCCCCACGGGACGACCAAAAGATAGCTTTCACATGAATGAATTCTAAATGGATGATTGTGGATTATTATTAGTGGCGACGATGACCCTTCCCACGAGGCTCGTTCAAAGCAAAATAATAATTCTGTATTTAATCATGGTTAATACTTAGGTATAAGATTGATATGCATATACTTCCCCGAAGTCCCTGTCAATCTTATATTGGTCAAGTGGGAGCCAACTATTAATCTGGATATTGAAGGTTTGTAACTGTTTTCTTGTTTGTAACTTGCTTGAATGTGTTTAAATAATAACTCACCACATGTGGCTTATTTAAACTGTTTTGAGATGTTGGCTGATGCATGTTCATATTTTTTTAGATTTTAATATGATGCATGTGATCGAATTATGTGATAACTTTTGTGCTTATGCAAATCGTTATTTATTTCAGTTCAGCATGTCGCAACCTTTTAATCCACTGTTCAATAAACTCAAAGATCTTAAGCTTACTAGTGAAAACTATTTTGATTGGAATTATAAAATGAAAACCGTCCTAGCTGCACAACCATACAAATGGGTGCTTGAAACACCAAAACCCGAAAAACGAGCTAAGGGTGCTGGAATATGGGACGAGATGGAACGTGGTGAATGGGAGTTGGCAAATGAATTAATGAAGGACACAATCTTGGCACATCTGTCAGATACGTTAAGACGCCTTCACAAAGAATTCAAGTCAACTGCAGACATCATGAGAAATCTCGAAGTGATGTTTGGACATCCGGCCCGTATGGTGATCCAAAACATAAGGAATGAGATGACCGAGTTGAAAATGGAAGAAGGAACGACCGCAAGGGAGCACGTTCTTAGGGTTATGGTCCTCTTTGAGGAACTTGAGATTCTTGGCAAAAAATGTGATTTCAAGACCAAAGTTGATTTCATTCTCCACACTCTGCCAAAGAGCTATGATCATCCCTATCTAGAGTACCTGATGGAAGATCTGGATTTTACTGTGGATGATCTAGTAAGGGCTCTTACATTGGTCGAAGAGGTTACGGAGCGCAAGAAAGTAAGCTCGGTTGCAAGAAAATCATATTTTCCTTCTAGGCCAATTGGTGGTAAGAATGATGAGAAAAAGATACTAAACCAAGTAAGCTCAACATCCTTCAAAAGTAGAGGATCAAGCAAGAGGAAATGTTTGGAGTGTGGTGAAATAGGACACTGGAGGTCAGCCTGTTCCAAACCCAAAAGAAATGGAAAGAAAGGTAATTCTCATGCACCAATTGTTGAAACTTGTTTAGCGGCGTATGCTTCCCACTTGTGGGTAATGGATACAGGATCCACTGATCATGTTTGTTTCACTTTACAGGGGTTCAAACGGGCCCGACAACTTAGTGGGAGTGAGATCCTCATCACACTGGGCGATGCTACGAGAGTGGCAGCTGAAGCAGTGGGAGAAGTGCAGTTGTCTTTTGAAGACAAAGTTTTAATTTTGAGAGATGTTCTTTACGTTCCTAGTTTTAGAAAGAATTTGATTTCAGTTTCTAAACTTTTTCTTGATGGATATTCGGTTACTTTTAATAATTTGTTACCATTACTCTAAATAATGATTTTATCTGTCATGGAACGTTGTCGAATAATCTTTACACAATTAACTGTGCACACCACTCACGAAATGCATCCTATAACACATCGACTGTTTCGGATAAAAGAAAACGTTCATCAGACGTGAACGAAACACTTTTATGGCATCTAAGACTAGGTCATATTAATCCAAAGAGGATCCAAAGGTTGGTTCAAGATGGTTCATTAGAGTCTCTCCGGGTTGAACCATTTCCAACCTGCGAATCATGTTTGGAGGGTAAAATCACCAAGAGGGCATTTGGAGCCAAGGGGAATAGAGCCAAAGAAGTGTTAGAAATCATTCACACCGATGTATGTGGTCCAATGTCAATCAAAGCAAGAGGAGGCTATGAGTATTTCGTTACTTTCATCGATGATTACACAAGATATGGATACATTTACCTTATGAAGCATAAATCTGAGATCTTTGATAAATTCAAAGAATTTAAGGCTCAAGTAGAGAATCATAGGGAAAAACGTATCAAGTCTCTGAGATCTGATCGTGGAGGCAAATACCTCAGCGATGATTTTTTAAACTACTTGTCAGATGAAGGGATTGTATCCCAGTTGACTGCACCCGGAACCCCTCAACAAAACGAGGTTGCAGAAAGAAGAAACAAGACTCTTTTAGAAATGGTCAGGTCAATGATGAGTTATGCGGATCTACCCAAATCATTTTGGGGTCACGCCTTGGAAACATCGGCTTACATTCTAAACTTGGTGCCATCCAAATCTGTTCCCAAAACCCCTAAAGAGTTGTGGACCGGGCGCAAGCCCAGTTTAGGACACATGAGAATCTGGGGGTGTCCGACATAAGTGTTGGACAAGGAGGCCGGTAAATTGGATCCAAGATCAGAATTAAGGTTATTTATAAGGTACCCCGAGGGAACGAAGGAGTGCATGTTCTATGGTCCCGAAGATCAAAAGGTGGTAATCAGTACGCACTTTAGATTTTTTGGAAGAGGACTATATGAATGATAAAAAGCCCAGAAGTGAGATTACCTTGGATGAACTAAAGGGGCTTACCTCAATACCAACTGTACAAGTCGATATACCAAACGACACACTTACACAACCGGAACCTCGTCGTAGTGGGAGGGTTGTCAGATAGCTCGAGAGATTCATGGGGATAGGAGAGTCGTCAAACTTGGTCCCTGGTGAGAATGAATCAGACCCATGGACATACAATGAGGCAATCCATGACAAGGATGAGGATTCTTGTCAAACAACAATGGAAGCCGAGATGGGTTTTATGGATCATAATAAGGTGTGGGAGCTAGTTGAACCACTTAATGGGATCAAACCCATTGGTTGCAAGTGGGTATACAAGAGAAAAAGAGGACCGGACGGGAAGGTAGAGACCTTCAAGGCTAGACTTGTGGCAAAAGGTTACACTCAGAAATAAGGGATCGACTATGAGGAAACCTTTTCGCTTGTAGCTATGCTTAAGTCCATCCGTATTCTCTTGTCGATAGTTGCTCATCTCGATTTTGAGATCTGGCAAATGGATGTCAAGATAGCTTTCCTAAATGGAAGTCTTGAGGAAGATATCTATATGCAATAACCCGAAGGCTTCATTGAAAAAGGCCAAGAACATCTAGTTTGCAAGCTCAAGAAGTCCATCTACGGACTAAAGCAAGCATCGCGTGCTTGGAACCAATGTTTTGATTAGGTTATAAAGTCTTACGGGTTCGATCAAAATGAGTTCAAAAGTATGTGTATAAAAAGCGTGTCGGAACTGCATTGGTATTCTTAGTACTATACGTAGACGATATTCTGCTCATCGAAGACGATGTAAAGGTTTTGTCAGACGTAAGGGCATGGTTGTCAAAACAGTTTGATATGAAGGACTTAGGGGAAGCCGGTCACATCCTTGGGATCAAGATCACTCGAGATCGTAAGAAAATGATGATAGGCTTATCGCAAGCTTCATACATAGACACTGTCTTGAAGCGATTCAGCATGCAAGATTCCAAGAAGTGCTTTGTGCCTTTTAGACATGGAATACATCTATCCAAAGAAATGTGTTCGAAGACTGAAAGGGAGATAGATGACATGAAAGGTGTTCCTTATGCTTCGGTTGTGGGAAGCCTCATGTATGTTATGCTGTGCACGAGGCCAGATATCTGCTTTGCCGTTGGCATGGTAGCAAGCTATCAGAGTAATCCGGGGAAAGAACATTGGACTGAAGTTAAAAACATTCTGAAGTATCTGAAGAGAACTCGCGATAGAATGTTGGTTTATCAGTCAGTCAGTCTGATTCCCATCGGATACACGGACTCGGATTTCCAATCAGACCTAGATTCCAGAAAATCTACCTCGGGTAGTGTGTTTTGCATGGGGGGAGAGGCATGACATGGAGAAGCGTTAAGCAGAAATGCATCACAGATTCTTCCATGGAAGTCGAATATGTAGCTGTTTGTGAAGCAGCGAAGGAAGCGGTTTGGCAAGAACTTCCTAGTGGACTTGGACGTAGTTCCGAATTTGCCCAGCACCATCACGGTCTATTGTGATAATCGGAGCAGTTACAAATTCAAGGGAACCAAGAGCCCACAAGGCCAGCAAACACATTGAAAGGAAATAACATCTTATACGAGAAATCCTTAAGAGACGAGATATAGAGGTGGCAAAGATCGCGTCAGAGGACAACCTAGCAGATCTATTCACAAAGGGTCTGCCTCAGAATACATTCGAGAGACATGTGGAAGGAATGGGTGTCAAGACCGTTGCCAATCTGCTTTAAGTATAAGTGGGAGAGATATTATTAGGTTCGTGTAGGTGACATTAGATGTCACCTAGATTCTACACGAGACATGTTGTAGTATAATTAAAAGCAGACTTTGAGTATAAGGGGGAGATTGTTGGGGTTATACTGGAAATTATGTTTTTACTTTGTATAACCAGACTGAATTTCTATCTTATTTGCTGAAATAAATTATTTATCACTGATGCTTTAAATATCATTGAATGTTACATATATTTACTGCATAAATGTTCAATAAATAACACGTGTTACATTGTAGTTAATTTAGTGATACCAGATCACATAATATTAAATTAGCAGTCCCTTGTAACTAAGAGTACAGATTTCATGACCCAGGTGGAAATGAACAAACCATCGTGAAAGGTTGAAGTGTAAGGCTCAGATTGGCTTGTCTTGACCAAGAGATTGCACTAGTGCATTATGATGCACTGAATGAGACCTGCAGGAGGATAAATTCTTCAGTACTAAATATAGAAGAATTAGACCTCAGTGGTTCATTATTTCTTAATCTTCGTCCCTTAAATAGGATTGTGTGGAATCACTAACCATTGCTTTGACTTATGATGGGAAGAGAATCAGTGAGATTCAATACCTTGTATATTGGGCAATGTTATTGGTTACACGACGATTGCTAAGATTTAATACGGTGAAACGTGTGCAAGTGTGCCTTGTTTGATTTGTCCCCTTGGGAGGCTCAGAAGATTTATCATACCAAATCTTGCAAGTGTAATTAGTTTCCGGTATGGATAATAATGTTGAGCCGTTCCTTGACCAAGGAAAAAGATGTTAATTAATATGAAGCTATTTTAGTGGCCTAAATTAATTAATGGACAGGATAATCTTAAACACGGGAAATAATAACTGAGAGCTATATTAACAGTAATATGAGTTAAGATGGATAGTGCAATATTAATTATGTAGTGGGATTAATTAATATTTATGGACTTGAATAATATTGTGGCTCAATATTGGAAATTCAAGATCTATTGGAAGGTACAATCTTAATTCTCCTAAAGGTCCCTCAAGTAGCCCAAAGATAAAATCCAATAACTGAAAAAAGGTATTTAAAATAAAATAAAATATTGTTGCATATTTTTCCAAAATTTTCGGAAAAAAAATTAAAGGAAGAAAGAGAAAATATTTTCTTGATTTTCTTGGAAATATTTTATGGAATATGTATTCTTGGAATACAAGATTATCCCATAAATTTAAGAAAAGTCAAAGATCCTATTTCTTCCCTATTTAATTGAGATTTTCGAAAATCTCCTTAATATAAGGAGGTGGATTTTTTGTGGAATATTTTAATTATGGAGAAAAGAATATATTGGATATATTCAAGATTTCTTGGAGTGCAAGAAAAATATTTTTCCATCTTATTCCTAGGGCAAAAATCGGCCATCACCTAGTATTATAAACAGGGGATGAATTTTTCATCCCCAAGACAATTCCGTGTGTTGGAAAAATTAGAAATCCACAAAGGTGGTGCAACATAATTTTATTTTTCCCTTTTGTTAAATGTTCGCGAACATCCTACCACCAGATTATTGGACAAGAACGAGGGAATACTTGAGAAGGTCTTTTGGTGTGTTCGTGTGAACGAGATCCATCTTCTCAACGGTTGTCACTCTAAGAGGTTAGTTCACGTAAACTCCTAGCAATTCCGCATGCGTAGGATTTATGTGACGAATTTGTATGCATGATTTGTTGTTGAATTATTATTTGAATTAATATAGGATTAATTCATGCTAGTAATAATTGTTATAATTAAATTTATATTTAAATATTCATCCCGAATAGATCCGGATAATCCATTCCCCAACAGTGCGATCATGGTCCCTCTGAGGTCGCTTGACAAACTCATCCAACAAACAATCTTCGTATAGCCTCCATAGAGCTGGGGGAGCAGATCTTTTCACTCACTTGTGTAGTAGCCCACCTGTTCGTGGTAATGGCAGAACTTATTGGGGTTTAGCTTGCCTTTGTTCTTGATGGGGCGAGGTGGGAGGAGTAACTCTCGTTCTCTGATCTGACTGTAAACATGTCCAGGTGTCATGCCTAATGCTTCCATCAGCTTGACTGGGATATTCTCCTCGAACGGCTTGAAGTTGCCAGGCGCCTTGTAGTGGCCCCCGATTTTCTTGGAGCTTTTCTTTGAGTCTATGGCCTCCTTGTCGTTGGATAGTTGGGACTCCAGAAGTTCCGATGCATGGATCAAGTCGCTGGCTCGCCTTCGGAAGTTGGCATAGCTAATCGGGTATTCGGCGGTCATGCGTTGCCACATCTTGGTTCCCTTCCTGAGACTGGAAATGGCCCCAAGCAACTTCGCCTCATCTCCTATGGGGTCTCCTTCGAGTATGAGCTTATCGATCCTTTCAATGTATGACCGATCTGATTCCGTTTCCCCTTTTCGGGTGTTCATCAATCGTTGCCTGTTCATAGGTCGGGGTGCCAGGGCCGTGAAATGAGTCAAGAATAACCTGGCGAGCTACTCGAATGTGTCCACTGAGAATGGTGGTAGCGAGGTGAACCACTAATGAGCTTGGTCGCTCAGAGTCAGGGAAAAAAGTTTACACTTAGTAGCATCAGAGGCGCCCATAGAGGCCATGTATGAGTTGTATTTCACTACATGGACCCTTGGGTCGGAGCTTCCACTGTAGCGATCTAGAGCCGCTGTGCCGATCTTCCTCTGGGTAGGTGCCAGAGTAACCATGGTTCTGAGTGGGGAGTCTCGGATGGTGAGACTATTGCCTATCCCTGCCGACCCATTCGGATTCTCAGCTCGTTCGAGAAGTTGCTGGACCATTCGGGCCAGTGTTGCAATCTGTACATCACGAGGGTCCTTGGCTGGAAAGGTCACTTGCAGGTCGCTATGGTGGATTGCCGAGCCTCTTGGCAATTCATTATGATGCACGTTCAAAGCCATTGTGAGGTCTCGTTCCACCTGGTCGGCATGTCAAGGCTGGGATTGAGCCTCATCCTCAACAACCATCAGAGCTTTTTGAGCCACCTAGTTTACAAGACGGTTGAACACATTGTTCTATCCCGCCGGCCTTCACTGCAGTCGGTGATTCCGAACGATAGCATGCTTCGCCGGGTCGTATGCTAGTTGGCTTGTCGACCGCCCTTTTTTGACAAGGGCAGCCTTACCTTTTGAGGTTCCGTCATCGTGTGCAGCCTTCTTGATCGGAGGTCACTCTTCTTCGTCATCAAAGGTGAGACATTTTTTGTTGAGGACGGCCATTACGGCCTTCGCGTCCTCTGGTGTTCGGACTAGGTTCCACCAGTCGGGAGTGTCCACCAGGATCGCCTGGTGCAAACTTAGGGAAGCTTCGGCACCATCACAGGCATCAGTTTCGTGTCCGGTGGTGTTGCCTTGGTTGATCGCCATTGACAGGAGATGGGTTTTCTAAGGATTTAAGAGCAAATCAGTAGAATTTTCTCACAGACGGCGCCAATTGTTGTGCCCGGTTTATAACTCACTGCCAACAAATATCAATTAACATGCAAGGGAAATAAACAACGATAAATTCAACAAGCAACACCAGAATTTGATTACCTAGTTCGTCTTTTGAATAAGACTACATCTGGGGGCGCCCAAGCCAGGATTCTTTTATTACTTTTTTTGCCTAATATGCTAAGTTGTTCTCATCTTTTACAATGAATGATACATGAAGTATATATAGACAAAGAATTAGGTTAAGAGTCTTCATGGCCTTCTTCCGGGGGCTTGCTTTGGTTTCCTTAACTGATCTGCGAATCCTGCTCCTGGATAAACTTGCCTTCCTTGCGCTCCGCGATATCCGCACCATTAACTACCCATATCTTTTTCATATTTATCTCTTTAGCGTCTTCGGGCTGAAGTTGCCTCCGACTTGTGCACTTCTCCAAGTCGTCTCCGACCTGCTTATCCTTCCAAGTCGCCTCGCGACCTAGATGGCCTGGGTGAGGTCAGCTTAAGTGACATAAAGGGTGGAAAACCGTCTACACCACCGGGTCGGGGACCGGATTAATCCATGTTACAACAATTCTGAAAATGGTATAATATTTTGAATACCTCCCCTACTAGGAAATCTTTTTCAGAAAAATTGACATTATGCGATTTTATCTCATGTCTTACTCTGAACTTCTTGATCTCCGATAAATTTTTATCCATTGGATTTAACATAGTATCTTAGAAGATACATTTCTAAATCCTTTAGACCCTTGTTGGTTTACAAATAGGGCTGGGCAAAAAAATCGGATTTCGGGTACCCGACCCGACCCGATCGGATAATACCCGATCGAATCGGATTTTATTCAATATTTTGGGTATCGGGTACCCGATATCCAAAACCCGATAGGATCGCATTTTATGTGATTACCCGATAATTTTATTTCTAATTTTTACTTTCAATTTCAAAATAAGGTTTTCAGAAATTCAATCACACGATTGCACGAGCGCGAATGCACGATTAAGTTCTGATTCGAGAAATCCTTTCAGGCCCGATTCCGATTAAACCATCCGGTTGTCCACCAGCCGCCACTGGCCCACTGTCGTCCGGTCGGCCCCCATCTCTGAATCTCCTTTCTTTCTCAGCGCAAGTCGCAACTTGCTTGAAATTGATCTTGTGTCGCCTGGCCCGCCTCTACCACCCAACCGTCTGGCCGCCCACTCGCCGCCACTACCCACTCGGTCGTCCACCTGCCGCCACTACCCACCGGCCACTACCATAGTAAGTAAACTTTTTTTAAAATTTGGGAGTAAACATTTTTCTAATTTTGGGTACTTGAGTATATTCTAATTTTGGGTCTTAGGATAGATTTAGATTCTTTAGCTGGTGGGCTTCTCGTTTTTGTGTTGGACATTTGGTGGGTTTTGACAATTTTGTGTTATGTGATACATTTGGGGGTTTTTTCGGTTCCTGAGTTAAGATGGTATGTGACATTGTAAGCATTGTTATTTTATTGTGATTTTTTGTTGTTAAAGGGCATGGAGTTTATGGATACTGAATTCTTTAGGCAATTCTTTATGCTTGATTGTCTTTAGAGAATAAATTCTAGTATATTGCAGTTTTTGTTTTATATAGAAGATTTTCAAGGCTTTAATTCCAATGCTTAATATTGTGAGAGGAAAAGAATGCAGGGGAATAGCTCACTGAACTACTTGATTGTCTTTGTGTTAAGAGAATAAATCTAGTATATGGCAGGTTGTGTTTTATATAGAAGATTGTTGAGGCTACCATGTTCATTCCAATGCTTAATATTGTTTAGACACACAAATGGTCCAGATTGTTGAAGGCTACTATGTTCAGGTTTATTAATTTGTAAACTTATTATTCTCCAGTCAGTTCCTATTATAGTTCTTCTATCTTTTTAAGTATGCTTGTACTGAATTTGGTCTCTGAACTTTTGTAGGAAAGTAGTCTCAGAATATTGAAAGATGTCGAATTTGGAAGATAGTTGGGATAAAGATTTGATGGAAGGTGATGATCAGTTGGAAGAGGCAAGTACGGAGGTAGGAAGAGAAGGAGTAGTAGGGGAGGAAGAAGTAGGTGGTGATTCTACTGAGCTTTTGGATGATGATAATGATAGTGAGACTACTGAAAAAAAGGATCCTAGTGGAGCCAAATCTAGAAAAAGAAGAAAAGGGGAAGGCAGTGCTACTATCATAACCAGATCTGAATATTGGATACAATTTGATAAATATATTTGTGATGTAGATAAGATTCAAAAGGCAAGATTTCATTATTGTAAGAAAGTCATCAAGGCTTGTCCGTATAAACATGGAACTGGACCTATACAAAGACACTTCCTCTGTTGTAAAAAGAAGCCTTGTGATTTGTTGATGAAGCAATCTGGAGAGAACACAAAAGATCATGTGCCACTGAAATTCGATCAAAAGAAGATAATGGAAGCTATTCGTTACATGATACTAGTTGATGAGCTTCCTTTGAGAACGGTAGAGAAATTGGGTTTCAAGTATTTGATGTCGGTTGTCTGTCCAACGTTTAAGATGTCATCTCTTAGGGCCATAACAAAAGATATCTATGAGTTCTATTGTGATGAAAAGAAAATACTGAAGTCTTTAATTAAGAAGCACAATGGTAGAATTTCCATCACGACTGACACGTGGACATCAATTCAGAGGATAAATTATATGTGTCTTACTGCACATTTCATAGATGATGGATGAAAATTGCAAAAGAGAATTCTGAACTTTTGTCCAGTCTCTGGACATAAAAGTGAAGAGGTGGGGATGGGGATTGAAAAATGTTTGTTGGATTGGGGAATAGATAAAATCTTCACTATTACCGTTGATAATGCTTCATCAAATGACGGTGCAGTTGGATATTTGAAGAAAAAAATTGACAATTGGGGAACAAACCTTTTGGGTGGAAAACATGTGCATATGAGGTGTATTGAACACATTGTGAATCTCATAGTGAAGGATGGGTTGAAGAATAAGGAGGAACACATATCAATATGTCGCATTAGAGGAGTCATAAGGTACATTCGAAATTCTCCTGCTAGGTATAAGAAGTTTATTGAGTGTGTTAAGCTTGAGAAATTGGATACCAAGAAGCTGGTGAGTCTAGATGTGTCCACTAGGTGGAATTCCACCTACATGATGTTAGATTCTGCTTTGTGCCTTAGAAGAGCCTTTGAAGCATATGAATATGCCTTTATAGAAAGATCCTTTGAAATTCGAAGCATATGGACAATATTGAGGTTCTAGTCATTCTTAGCTCACTTTTTATAAGCTCATATAGCCGATCTCAAATGGTCCATCCAACAAAAAATTTTGAAGAAATAACGAGAATGAAAAATGGTTAGGTAATGAAGATTTCGAAGCAATCGAGAAGATAAACATGGATTTATATTTGAGGTTCTTGATCCAAGTTCTTAGCTTCACTTTTTTGATAAGCTCGATGATGTTTCAAAGCAAAGTAAATAATGGAATCTCAAATGGTCACAAAAGTCCAACAAAATGTTTGAAGAAATAAGTTATAGTCATGTCAAGTTCATCCTCTTAGAATTCATCGGATTATTGTTGACGGATCAATTTAGAAAAACTGGTTAGGTAATGAAGATTTGGAGAAGTACTTAAGTGAAGAATATGATGTTGAAAGAGGATGAAGGATAAATTTGATAAATATTGGGGATCAATCGAGAAGATAAACATGAATTTATATTTCAAGGCGGGGCGATTCTTGATGCATTCGATCCAGTTCACTGCTCCTAAAATTGTTCAAGCTCTCATTTGCGCTCAAAATTAGTTCTACATTTATAAGCTCTTTTGATGAGCTTGATTATATATTATTTTCTCTTTTAATTATTTTATGTTTCAAAAATTAGTTCATTTGATGAAGAATAAAGTTTCTTAATAATGGAATTGATCATAAATGTTTGATTGAAATTATAACTAAAAGAAAATTTACATATTGTTTTTAGAATTTCATTCTAGATTTTAAAATTGTTTTTAACCCTTTATAGTTTATAGTTTTGATGAAAGTTCATCCTGTAATAGGACCCGGCACCTCCGAGTATTCATCCAGATATTGTATAGAAAAATCGATGTATGATTGTTGACGATCAATTTAGGGAGTACAAAATCTCGAACAAGAAAAGAGCATGTGAAACGGAGTTGGAGAAGTACTTAAGTCATGAAGAATATGAGTTTGAAAATGAAGACCTGGGCGTGTTAGAAGTGGTGGAAACTCAATGATCACCGATTTCGATCTCTCCAAGATGGCTCGAGATGTTATCTTCTGCGATTACCAACCTTAGTTGGAGGAACAACACCGCAGCAAGGCTTCCATCCAATAAGAGTCCACTTTCAAAGATTCGATGTTGCTCTCTCAAACGGCTATAAAATACACATTCTTGATGCATTCAGAGTTCAAGCTCAAGTAACATTCCTAAAATTGTTCAAATTGCTCCAACATTTGCACACTTGAAGCCAAAATTAGATCCAACATAATCAAATGAAGCTCAATCTACATTTATAAGCATCCCATAAGTTCTTAGCAAGAAATCTTTTCATCTAGGAGGAGGACTTCAACAATCTTACCCAAACCCCAAGTTAGGATAAGTTGTTAAACTCTAATCTTTTTTTAGGTATATATTATTTTCTTTTTAATTATTTTATTATTGTTTCATAAAATTAGTTCATATACTATGACTTGATGATGATGCATTCGCCTTTTTAATCGCTTATCTTATAGAGTTTATTCTAAGTTAAGATCGATAGGGGATTGATCATACCTTAGTTGATGTTTGATTGAACTGCATTATAACTACAAAGGTATTTCTCTATTTAGTTACTTACATATTGTTTTTAGAATTTCATTCTAGATTTTAAAATTGTTTTTAACCCTTCTATCAATTTACTTATACTTTTTTTTTAATTGTAGGATTCTTTTCTTGAAGGTGGGGGGTGATTAGCATGCAATTGAAGAAATTAGAGTAAATGAGCAATTATTGGAAGAACCAATGTCATTTTAAATATTAAGTTAAGAACCATTAGTTTACTTTATTGGTATGTTGACTGTGAGGACCATTTGTGGAAGAATTTATGTGATTTTAATTTCTTAGTATGTTGTTTCTGTTTATTCGAAGTAGTTGGGTGAATCGTGATAAGATTAGTGGCTTTATAAATCTAACTTGAGGGAGGGTTGAATCAGAGGCGATGCTTGTTATGATCTACAATCAATGAATTGCCTAACTAAAAAAAGAATGATATTGAGGAGAAGAGCTTGAAGAATCCTTATTATATGAACTAATGAACCCATCTGGAAAAAAATTGTTGTCATTTTTTTGGAGAAGAGTTTGTTACCATTTTTTGAACTCTAAAAACTGAAGTTAATTCATCCCTTCAACAGGTAATCTATTTAGGAGATAAAGAATTATCAACTCATCAAATTGTACAATTATAACAAGTATTTGGGGTCCCCAACAAGAATTTGTATTCTCAAATCATATCAGAGGGGTTTGCTTTTATTGTCGAAATTCCATTTTCTTTACAATTCCTGTCTTGTCTAGAAGGGGAAACGAACAAGATAGGAAAATCTCAGAATTTACGATCCATTCATTCAATATTTCCCTTTTTCGAGGACACTTTTAAATTTTGTGTTAGATATGGTAATACCTCTCCCGGTTCATGTGGAAATCTTGGTTCAAATCCTTCTCTACTGGGTAAAAAAATTGTACAATTATAACAAGTAGCAATATTTTTAGGACTTGGATACAAAAGTGTAACTTGAAGAGTTGAATTGTACAAAAAAAATCGGGTACTCGATTTTCGGATCCTAGTCGTGACCCGATCATTTCGGGTACCCATTTTTTTCGGATCGGATTCGGATTTTCTATTTAACTACCCGATAATCGGGTACCCGAACCCAAAAAACCCAACCCGAACCCACCCCTATCTATAGATATCAAGATTAATAAAAGATCAGGCCTTCAACTTTATAGAGTTCAGATGAAGTTGACTTAATCAACTATGAATAACTTTAGTCAATATGTAGACAACCATAAATAACTCATCTTTTCAAGAAAGATAGTTAAAATAGTTGTACCATCATGGACCACATCATATCCAACAACTTTCGTTCCTTCTTTAGTCACACCATTGAGAAATGATGTATAAGATTTTGATAATCGTCGAATTATATCATTTTCATTACACAGTTACCTGACAGCATGGATAAACATTCACGTCTTTTATTGGTTCTTAAAACCTTTTAAGGTTATGTCTTTTTATTCTCAACCCCATTTAGGTAATGTTTGAAGCAACCCAATGCCTCAAACTTGTAAGAAATTTCAGACATGTAAAACGTGAAAAATTATCAACTTAAGTAATGAAAAACTAGTAAGTTCCATGATTTGCTAATTGACATTAGTAAAATCACACTTATCAAAATAAAATAATTGCAATGAAGAATCAACAATCATTGTTTTATCAAATGGTTTTCTAATCATTTATGAACAAGACAATGTTCACATTTTGATAACTTGACTCTTAAAGATGAACTCCATAGTTCTTCTTTCACAAGTCAGTTATTCAAATCTTGCACAATGTGACCAAATCTAGTATGCTAAATGTCATCATTTACACAAGCATAACTAGAGTAACAAATATTTAGTAATCCATGAATCATCATCATAATACTAAAATATTTTTTCTCTTACAGTAAAAAAAACCATATAAAACATAGAATAATTGTTCAGTACCATAATACACATTGTATATACTATCACAACCATCTCTAATATAAATTTCAAAATACATCCCAATCATAGAAGAACGGATTTAGAGTTGAGATCCTTAATGATCTTCAGAGAAAATAAGACATCATGCAATATGAAACATTGACCATCGTCAATCTCAAGTTTGCAAGTCCCTAGTCTTCAACCCGAACTTAGTTTCCGCATACATTCATCTCGTCCCACTTGGAACATGATGATGATGTAAATAAAATGTCCATTCATCGTAGTCAATGATCTACGTTTCCTGAATCTATAATCCACAAGGAAAAAATTCAGTCAATAAATACAGCACCATAAACAATTATGCTAAAACCAAATAATTATAATGAACTTCTTTGTCCCTCTTGGACTCAAGATATTCATAAGTAAAATGATCAAGCTTGTAGGTCATCTAATTATCAGTTTTGCATATCTCTTCTTCTTATTCTTCTTAGCATTATGATTAATTTGAAGTTTAATTGCAATATTTCTAATTTAATACTGCTTGTCATTTCCTTCATTCCTTCCAGTATGTCTTAGAGTTTGAAGTGTTTTAAGAACTGGATTCAGAAACGAGAACACTTGATGCAAACTTGACAACTTCAAGTATTATATCCTTCAACTCAACAATAGGAATTGAATAAGCGAAAGTCTTAATACTTTTATCAAAAGTCGTGTTAACCCTCAAGTGCTCCAATTGTAAGGAAATGACCATGTTAGATCTGAATTTTGATGTTATTCAGAAAGTGAAGTGCTACCATACTTCTCTATCAGATATTACCAAATATCATAAGTTGTAAGGTGTTGCACACACTCAAGGATTATATTATCTATAATCGAGCTCACAAATCTGTTATGAGCTATGAATTTTTCATATTCCAAGCAAGGTAAGTCTTTTGATCCATTTTGATCTGAATCTCCATCCAAATCCCAGAATCTTCCATAATACGGTAGATAGTATTCAATGCATTTTGTTCTCCAAGAACATTTAATTAATCATGACGCCACGTGTCATAATTATCGTAATTGAGTTTATTCTATTTATTTAACTCGGTGTTGATAGCTTTGAAGCTATTGTTTGGTTTGATTGAAGTGATTCAATGAGTGTTGGGATTATACTGGAAAGTATGCTTTTACTTTGTATAATCACACTGAGTTTCTGTCTTATTTACTGAAATAAATTATTTACCACTGATGCTTTAAATATCATCGAATGTTACATATATTTACTGCATAACTGTTCAATAAGAAGTACGTGTTACAATGTAGTTAATTTAGTGATACCAGATCACAGAAGATTAAATTAACAGTCCCTTGTAACTAAAAGTACACTTTCACGACCTAGATGGAAATGAACAAACCATCACGAAAGGTTGAGGTGTAAGGCTCAGATTGGCTTGGCTTGACCAAGAGATTGCACCAGTGCATCATGAGGCACTGAACAGGACCTACAGGAGGACAAATTCTTCAGCACTGAAAATAGAAGAATTAGACCTCAGTGGTTCATTATTTCTTAATCTCCGTTCCTTAAATAGGATCGTGTGCAATCAATAGTCATTGCTTTGACTTATGATGGGAAGAGGATCATTGAGATTCAATACCTTGTATCTTGGGCAATGATATTGATTACACGACGATTGCTACGATTTAGTACAGTGAAATGTGTGCAAGTACGTCTTGTTTGATTTGTCCCCTTGGGAGGCTCATAAGATTTATCATACCAAATCTTGCAAGTGGAATTTATTTCCGGCATGGATAATAATGTTGAGCCGTTCCTTAACCAAGGAAAAGGATGTTAATTAATATAAAGCTATTTTAGTGGCTTAAATTAATTAATGGACTAGATAATCTTAAACACGGGAAATAATAACCGGAGCCATATTAACAGTAATATGGGTTAAGATGGATAGTGCAATATTAATTATGTAGTGGGATTAATTAATATTTATGGGCTTGAATAATATTGTGGCTCAATATTGAAAATTCAAAGTCCATTGGAAGGTCCAATCTTAATTCTCCTAAAGGCCTCCTAAGTAGCCCAAACATAAAGTCCAATAACTGAAAAAGGTGTTTAAAATAAAATAAATTATTGTTGCCTAATTTTTCTAAAAATTTCGAAAATTATAAATAAAAGAGGGAGAAATATTTTCTTTGAAGTTTTGTTATGGAATGAAGATAGATATTCTTGGAATACAAGATTATCTCATTAAATTCAAGAAATCTCCCACTTGGTTATTTATTAGGATATTTTCGAAAATTCCATAACATAAGGAGTGAAGATTTTATTTGGGAGATATATTGGGAAATAGAATATATTGGATATATCCAAAATTGTTTCTTGGAGAAGAACCAATGAAATTTCCCAATCTCCCCTAAAGCCCTAAATTTTCATCCCCCCTTGTATTATAAATAGGGGATTAATTTTTTATCCCCAATGCAATTCCATGTGTTGGAAAAATTAGAAATCCACAAAGGTGGTGCAACATAATTTTTATTTTCCATTTTTGTTAATTGTTCGCGAGTGTCCTTCCACCGGATTGACGAGCAAGGACTTGGGAATACAAAGAAAGGCTTTTTGGTGTGTTCGTGCAAACAGGATCCACCTTCTAGACGATTGCCACTCCAAGAGGTTAGTTCACGTAAACTCCTAGCTTTTTCGCATGCGTAGGATTCATGTGACGAACTTGTATGCTTGATTTGTTGTTGAATTATTATTTGAATTAATATAGGATTAATTCATGCTAGTAATAATTGTCAGAATTAAATTTGTATATAAATTTACCCCGAATAGATCTGGGCACCCACTAGTTCCCTAACAACTGGTATCAGAGCTATGGTTTCGGGCTCTGAATTTTAAATTATAATTTAATTCGTTGTTCATTGAATTTGGAATTGGATAGTAGAATTGCTAGATCTTTTTTTGCAGGTATCCAATTGTCATGGTATTTGATGAATGTTTATTTATGCATGCATATAAATTGTGGTTTTTAATTCGATTCGTTCGAATTCATTTTGCCTCGTGAGAAAATCCACGAGTAGATTAGGATTTATTTGATTCGTTCAATGTAATAGACTAGTCTAGATCTAGGTTTATTTATTTTGTAAATAAATTGTAATCGGATCGAAGACGGAGGCGGAGACGAGACGAAGACGGATTCGGAATCGGGCGCAGGCGGTGTGCATCGCGCGAAACGTGCCAATGGAGGCACGCGCGTGATGTGGATGCACGCAAGAGCGCACGGGCATAGGGCACGGCCAGTGGGCCAAGCGCGCGCGGGGCAACGCGAGACAATGCGGGGCGAGGCAACAGGGGAGATCGGGCATGGGCGGGCACGCCTGCCGAGATCTATCGAGAAGCACCGAGCGCTGCTAGGGCAACGTGCGTCGGGCGCTTATGCAAGCATGCACGTGGGCCGATCGACATGGCCGGGGAGTGCAAGGCGTGCACTTCGACCCATGAGCTGGTCGATGACGTGGCTTGACGTGGTGATTTTTCGAGACGAACGAAGAAGACAATAAGGACGATTTCTCAAGATCAAGACATGACAAAATTAACCGTGACAATTGGATATATGTGCCCAATATATTTAATTTTTGTTTTGATGTTTGCTTTATTTTTCGTGCGTATTTAACTGTGTTTAGAATATGCGATGTATGGAAAATTGCTTTGAAAAATCTCACTTTCGAAAATTACTAAGTATGATTTATATAATTAATTAACAATTTTATTCCGGATAATAAAATTGAATTAATTTTGGCCTCCATGATTTATTTATTTGTGAATTCTTTTGGAGAAATTCCCCCCATGGGACGGCCAAAAGATAGCTTTCACATGAATAAATTCCAAACGGATGATTGTGGATTATTATTAGTGGCGACGATGACCCTCCCCACGAGGCTTGTTCAAAGCGAAATAATAATTTTGTATTTAATCATGGTTATTACTTAGGTATAAAATTGATATGCATATACTTCCCCGAAGTCCCTGTCAATTTTATATTGGTCAAGTGGGAGCCAACTATTAATCTGGATATTAAAGGTTTGTAATTGTTCTTGTTTGTAACCTGCTTGAATGTGTTTAAATAATGACCCACCTCACGTGGCTTATTTAAACTGTTTTGAGATGTTGGCTGATGCATGTTCATATTTTTTTGAGATTTTAATATGATACATGTGATCGAATTTTGTGATAATTTTGTGCTTATACAAATCGTTATTTATTTCAGTTCAGCATGTCGCAACCTTTTAATCCCATGTTCAATATACTGAAAGACAATTTACTTACTGGTGAAAACTTCGTCGATTGGAATCAAAAACTTACTATTATCCTTACTGCACAACATCATAACTGGGTTCTTACTGTCCCAAAACCTGAAAAGCCAACTGATGAGTCCACAAAAGCGGATAAGAAAGATTATGCTGACTGGGAGCGGTCAAATGAGATGGCTAAGTGCACTATGCTGGCTTCTATGTCAGACTTGTTGCAACATCGGCATCAACATTTTGAGACCGCTGCAGACATCATGACAAGTCTTAAAGCGATGTTCCAACATCAGAACTGTGTGGCTCGTCGGATCACCATGAGAGACTTGCTCTCCATGAAAATGGTGGAGGGAACGCCCGTAGGGGAACACGTTCTCCAGATGATGGCACACCTAAATAAGCTTGAAGTACTTGGCGCTCAATATGATATCGAGACCCAGATCGATTTCATACTCCATTCTCTGTCTAAAAGCTTTGAACAATTCAGGCTGAACTATCAGATGAACAAGCAAGAATTTACATTGTCTGATCTGTTACAAGCTTTGGTCTCGGCAGAGGCGATATTGGGGCAAAAGAGCCAAGCCTTGGTGGCAAATGGTCCTTCTTCTTCTTCTAGGCCAAGAGGAGGTAAGAATAAGAGGAGGGCAAAAGGCCAAAAACAAGTGAACTCAAGCGTTGCCAATGGCAAGGATAAGGTGAAGGGAGATGGAGGAGTAAGGAAATCGGGAAAGGGGAAATGTTTTAACTGCGGTGAGAAAGGACACTGGAGGTCAGCCTGTTCCAAACCCAAAAGGAATGGAAAGAAAGGTAATTTTCATGCACTAGTTGTTGAAACTTGTTTGGCGGCGTATGCTTCCCATTCGTGGGTAGTTGATACGGGATCCACTGATCATATTTGTTTCACTTTACAGGGGTTCAAGCGGACCCGGTAACTTAGTGGGAGTGAGATCCTCATCATACTGGGCGATGCTACGAGAGTGGCAGCTGAAGCAGTGGGAGAAGTGAAGTTGTCTTTTGAAGACAAAGTTTTAATTTTGAGAGATGTTCTTTACGTTCCTAGTTTTAGAAAGAATTTAATTTCAGTTTCTAAACTTTTTCTTGATGGATATTCGGTTACTTTTAATAAAGTTGTTACCATTACTCTAAATAATGAGTTTATCTGTCATGGAACGTTGTCGAATAATCTCTACACAATTAACTGTACACACCACTCACGAAATGCATCCTATAACACATCGACTGTTTCGGCTAAACGAAAACGTTCACCAAACGTGAACAAAATACTTCTATGGCATCTAAGACTAGGTCATATCAATCCAAAGAGGATCCAAAGGTTGGTCCAAGATGGTTCGTTGGAGTCTCTCCAGGTTGAACCATTTCCAACCTGCGAATCGTGTTTGGAGGGTAAAATGACCAAGAGGGCATTTGGAGCCAAAGGGAATAGAGCCAAGGAAGTGTTGGAGATCGTTCACACCGACGTATGTGGTCCAATGTCAATCAAAGCAAGAGGAGCCTATGAGTATTTCGTTACTTTTATCGATGATTACTCAAGATACAGATACATTTTCCTAATGAAGCATAAATCTGAGACCTTTGAAAAATTCAAAGAATTTAAGGCTCAAGCAGAGAATCATAGGGAAAAATGTATCAAGTCTCTACGATCTGATCGTAGAGGCGAATACCTCAGCGATGAATTCTTGAACTACTTATCGGATGAAGGAATTGTATCCCAGTTAACTGCACCCGGAACCCCTCAACAAAATGGGGTTGCAGAACGAAGAAACAGGACTCTTTTAGAAATGGTCAGGTCAATGATGAGTTATGCGGATCTACCCAAATTGTTTTGGGGTCAATCATTTGAAACGGCTGCTTACATTCTAAACTTGGTGCCATCCAAATCGGTTCCCAAAACCCCTAAAGAATTGTGGACCGAGCGCAAGCCCAGTCTAGGACACATGAGAATCTGGGGGTATCCGACATACGTGCTAGACAAGAAAGTCGGTAAATTGGATCCAAGATCAGAATTAAGGTTTTGTATAGGATACCCCAAGGGAACGAAAGGGTGCATGTTCTATGGTCTCGAAGATCAAAAGGTGATAATCAGTACACACTTTAGATTTTTGGAAGAGGACTATATGAACGACAAGAAGCCCAGAAGTGAGATTACCTTGAATGAGCTAAATGGGCTTACCTCAATGCCAACTGTACAAGTCGATATACCAACCAACACACTTACACAACCGGAACCTCGTCGCAGTGGGAGGGTTATCCGACAGCCCGAAAGATTCATGGGGATAGGAGAGTTTTCGGACTTGATCCCGGTAAAAATGAATCAGACCCATGGACTTACAAAGAGGCAATCCGTGACAAGGATACGGATTCTTGGCAAATGGCAATGAAAGCCGAAATGGGTTCTATGGATCAAAACAAGGTGTGAGAGCTCGTCGAACTACTTAATGGGGTCAAACCTATTGGATGCAAGTGGGTATACAAGAGAAAAATGGGATCGGGCGGAAAGGTGGAAACCTTCAAAGCTAGACTTGTGGCAAAAGGTTACACTCAGAAAGAAGGGATCGACTATGAGCAAACCTTTTCACATGTAGCCATGCTAAAGTCCATCCACATTCTCTTGTCGATAGTTGCGCATCTCGATTTCGAGATCTGACAAATGGATGTCAAGACAGCTTTCCTCAATGGAAGTCTTGAAGAAGAAATCTATATGCAACAACCCGAAGGCTTCATTGAAAAATGCCAAGAACATCTTGTTTGCAAGCTCAAAAGGTCCATCTATGGACTGAAGCAAGCATCGCGTGCTTGGAACCAATGTTTTGATCAAGTTATAAAGTCTTACGGGTTTGATCAAAACGAGTTCGAAAGTTATGTGTACAAAAAGCGTGTCGGAACTGCATTGGTATTCTTAGTACTATACGTAGACGATATTCTGCTCATCAAAAATGATGTAAAGGTTTTGTCAGACTTAAGGGCATGGCTGTCAAAACAGTTTGATATGAAGGACTTAGGGGAAGCCGGTCACATCCTTGGGATCAAGATCACTCGAGATCGCAAGAAAATGATGATAGACTTATCGCAAGCCTCATACATAGATATTGTCTTGAAGTGATTCAGCATGCATGATTCCAAGAAAGGCTTCGTACCTTTCAGACATGGAATCCATCAAAGAAATGTGCCCTAAGATGCAAAGGGAGATAGATGGCATGAAAGGCATTCCTTATGCTTCGGCTGTTGGAAGCCTCATGTATGTTATGCTGTGCACGAGGCCGAATATCTGCTTTGCCTTCGGCATGGTAGCAAGATATCAGAGTAATCCAGGGAAAGAACATTGGACTGGAGTTAAAAACATTCTGAAGTATCTGAAAAGAACTCGCGATAGAATGCTTGTTTATCAGTCAGACAGTCTGATTCCCATCGGTTACACGGACTCGGATTTCCAATCAGACCTAGATTCCAGAAAATCTACCTTGGGTAGTGTGTTTTGCATGGGGGGAGGAGCCATGACATGGAGAAGCGTTAAACAGAAATACATAGCGGACTCTACCATGGAAGTCGAATACGTAGCTGCTTGCGAGGCAGCGAAAGAAGCGGTTTGGCTCACAAACTTCCTAGTTGACTTGGACGTAGTACCAAATTTGCCCAGCACCATCACGGTCTACTGTGATAATGCTGGAGCAGTTGCAAATTCAAGGGAACCGAGAGCCCACAAGGCCAGCAAACACATTGAAAGGAAATATCAGCTTATACGAGAAATCATTAAGAGAGGAGATATAGAGGTGGCAAAAATCGCTTCAGAAGACAACCTAACAGATCCATTCACAAAGGGTCTACCTCAGAATACATTCGAGAGACATGTGGAAGGAATGTGTGTCAAGACCGTTGCCAGTCTGCTTTGAGTATAAGTGGGAGATATTATTAGGTTCGTGTAGGTGTAATATAGATTCTACACGAGACATGTTGTAGTATACTTAAAAGAAGACTTTGAGTATAAGTGGGAGATTGTTGGGATTATACTGGAAAGTGTGCTTTTACTTTGTATAATCACACTGAGTTTCTGTCTTATTTACTGAAATAAATTATTTATCACTGATGCTTTAAATATCATCGAATGTTACATATATTTACTGCATAATTGTTCAATAAGAAGTATGTGTTACATTGTAGTTAATTTAGTGATACCAGATCACAGAAGATTAAATTAACAGTCCCTTGTAACTAAAAGTACACTTTCACGACCTAGATGGAAATGAACAAACTATCACGAAAGGTTGAGGTGTAAGGCTCAGATTGGCTTGTCTTGACCAAGAGATTGCACCAGTGCATCATGATGCACTGAACAGGACCTACAGGAGGACAAATTCTTCAGCACTGAAAATAAAAGAATTAGAACTCAGTGGTTCATTATATCTTAATCTCCATTCCTTAAATAGGATCGTGTGCAATCAATGGTCGTTGCTTTGACTTATGATGGGAAGAGGATCATTGAGATTCAATACCTTGTATCTTGGGCAATGATATTGATTACACGACGATTGCTAAGATTTAATACGGTGAAACGTGTGCAAGTACGTCTTGTTTGATTTGTCCCCTTGGGAGACTCATAAGATTTATCATACCAAATCTTGCAAGCGGAATTTATTTCCGGTATGGATAATAATGTTAAGCCGTTCCTTAACCAAGGAAAAAAATGTTAATTAATATAAAGCTATTTCAGTGGCTTAAATTAATTAATGGACTAGATAATCTTAAACACGGGAAATAATAACCGGGAGCCATATTAACAGTAATATGGGTTAAGATGGATAGTGCAATATTAATTATGTAGTGGGATTAATTAATATTTATGGGCTTGAATAATATTGTGGCTCAATATTGAAAATTCAAAGTCCATTGGAAGGTCCAATCTTAATTCTCCTGAAGGCCCCCTAAGTAGCCCAAACATAAAGTCCAATAACTGAAAAAGGTGTTTAAAATAAAATAAATTATTGTTGCCTAATTTTTCTGAAAATTTTGAAAATTATAAATAAAAGAGGGGAGAAAGATTTTCTTTGAATTTTGTTATGGAATGAAGATAAGTATTCTTGGAATACAAGATTATTTCATTAAATTCAAGAAATCTCCCACTTGGTTATTTATTAGGATATTTTCGAAAATTCCAAAACATAAGGAGGGAAGATTTTATTTGGGAGATGTATTGGGAAATTGAATATATTGGATATATCCAAAATTGTTTCTTGGAGAAGAAGCAAGGAAATTTCTCAATCTTCCCTAAAGCCCTAAATTTTCGTCCACCCTTGTATTATAAATAGGGGGTGAATTTTTCATCCCCAATGCAATTCAATGTGTTAGAAAAATTAGAAATCCACAAAGGTGGTGCAACATAATTTTTATTTTCCCTTTTTTGTTAATTGTTCGCGAGTGTCCTTCCACCGGATTGACGAGCAAGGACTTGGGAATACTTGGGAAGGCTTTTTGGTGTATTCGTGCGAACGGGATCCACCTTCTAGACGATTGTCACTCCAAGAGGTTAGTTCACGTAAACTCCTAGCTTTTCTGCATGCGTAGGATTTATGTGACGAACTTGTATGCATGATTTGTTATTGAATTATTATTTGAATTAATATAGGATTAATTCATGCTAATAATAATTGTCAGAATTAAATTTGTATTTAAATTCACCCCGAATAGATCCGGGCATCCACTATTCCCCAACAATGAGTTAATGTACATTTATGTATCAATATGTTCAATGTTAAGCTAACTAACATCTGAAAATTTTAATACAAAATTTGACATCGAAAAATGACTTAAAGTCATTAATCAGATTAATCAGATTCAATTCCAAAATATGAACAAAATCAGTTCTAGTTTTTTATCCAATAAACAGCTAAAACTCCCACTTAACAACATGAACTACATGTTAAATAACGTTTATCATTATAAACGTAATAAAGCATAATCATGTTATGAGTTAATAAAATAACTCAAAGTAGTAAAAAAAATCAAATGGCTACTACAAGCCCAAAATATCAACTACTAAGGTTATTTTAATATAATCCTATTTCAGCAACACTATCAGGCATTTTTCATGAATAGTTCGAATCCTCTTTGATATATATGTCTCTTGAAGTACTACATTTAGTACTGACATTATGGAAAATTGGCGTAAGGATCTAGGTAATGATTCATATTCAAGTGTTACATTTACATTATGGAAAATTGTCTACTTGAATCTTTAACCCAATCCACCAATCATTTTCTCATAAAAATTATCACCATTACTAATTCCAATCTTGACATAATTTTGTCCTAGAAAACTACTATAAGTCTTCTTGAAAATGTCATAGCTCAAGTTTTAACTTTTATTAAGTCTTGAGCTATCAAATCAGAATTTCTTAATGTGATAATAATAAGAGTAGTGATTAAACTATCCATCTTCGTCAAGAAATTTAATGTTCCAAAATTGTATGCTAGTCTTTCATGTAATTCCAAAAAAAAATTGCATAAAAAAATCTCGAATTTGTAGAACAACAATTGTTCATTTCATCGAGTCATATCTATAAAATGAGCAACCAATTAAACATCCAATGTTTAATTATTTAACACATGAATTATTGAGCTCACAATTACGCAAGATAATTTAATTTCAAGCATAATAAGCTAATTCACAAGTGAAATTAGATAACTTATGGATATCATTTTAATAGATAATTTAATAGTTGAACTTCCTTAGTTCTAATATAAAAAAAATTATGCAAATTAAGAATCTTCACTGAAAAATAAGAACGCAGCAACTCTCGAAACTAAAATCGGAGTTAAAACGAGCCCAAACGAGCCAAAACAAGATTACGTGAGCGTGCAAGTCGGAAAACAACTCAGACTTGCCGGGAAACAACTATACTCGCCGGAAAACGCGTGTGCGCACCACCAGGCCACGCCACGCACTTCCACACGCGCCCGGGAGAGGCGCACGCACCGTCACTTGCGGCCAGGCACATCCCACGCGCCGCCACGTGCTGGTATGCGCCACCTAACATCCGCGCATGTTTTTCACGCGCCGCAGCTTTGCTAGAAATTGGCGCGTGAGTCCACGCGCCGGTGGTCTTCATCGGTTCATTTTAGTCACCTGACCCGGTTCGGTAGTCGGACCGTCGGCTTGGTTCGGTTGGACCGGAATTGACCGAGCCTTATTTGGTCAAAATTAAAGTTTCAGAAAATTACAATCAGGTCCTTAGAAAATATCGAATTCTCAAACGTTGACCCCTGATTTTTCTGAAATATTTCGATTAGGTCCCAGATTCGTGAAAAATTTCCAAAAATCATATCTCATTCGTTTCTCAACTAAAATTAACGAATAATATACCAATGGAATCGTCTTTCAACATAGATTACACTAGTACTAAGAACACATCACAAAACGTACTGTGTAGATCGCAATTGACAGTCAAAAGTCACGAAAAATTTCAAAGACTGATTTATTTCTCACAAACAGTGCGTCCAAAAAATCTGAAATTTTGCAGATATCATCTACACAATAATACACATTTATAGTAAAAATTTAAGCCCCAAATACGCCTGTGTCAATAAATCAAAAAATTTTAAAAAATCCGAACTTGTGCAATTCAATCTTGAAAACATGCCATATCACACATACAAGGCATATAAACGTGCGAGAATTATAAACGCATACGAGAATCCAACACAATAGCTCTGATACCATTGTTGGAACACGGGGTTTAGAAATCACCAACCTCTATTCTAGAATTGCAGCGGAAAGAAAATAGAACCCGGTTGAATTTTACGTATGTACTGGATCCTCAGAGTCCGAAACACAACCACACGAATTAATCATGGATTGCTTCCATTAATCACAATTTAAGAGCCCTTTGATTATGTATTGTTCCCTTTGATTATGTATGTTGTGATGCGTGTGTTTATCAATGAAGAAATCACCCTGTGACTTCTCTGTATTTTTGGAGCGGGGAGAAAAGGAGCGAGAGTGAATTCTGATTAATTCAAGTAACGTTAGTTCTCCTGAATTTCAAAATATTCTCCCTTTATAATCTCATGGAAGTTACTAACTTCCTGATTTAATATTATCCACTTCATGTGTGGATTTAATTATTAATTTAATAACTTTCATAAGTAGTTCACGTGATTGCGTTTCGGACCTGGGAATCATAGTTTGTACATAGAATTCAACCCGGCTTCGTTGATTCTTCCGCTGAAATATTATTCCAGAAGAAAGACATGTTCTCTTTTCTTCTAGGAATAATCAAACAATGGTATCAGAGCCAATGTGTTGAATTCTCGTTTACTTTGTTGTGATTCTCGTTCGTAAATGTTGCCTGAGATATATGTTTTTCTCTGTTAACATGATATACGTGTCGTATTTGTTTTCCTAAATACCACTGAATAATTTAAATTTTTGAAACGGACGAATTAGGGGCCAATTTTTTTACTGTATATGCATTGTATAGTGTTGAAGCATACTTGAAAGTTTCATAATTTTTGGCCTTATTGATTTCAAGATAAAAATTATTTTTAGGAAAAAATTTCTTGACTTTGACTGAAAAATTCGAACATATACAGTATGAATCGTGGAAAATAATTAGTGTAGAAAGACTCTACGTTTCGAGATGATTTTTTTGGTATATTATTTACTTTTTTGGTCAAGTATTGAGTGACTTATGGGTTCTAGAAATTCTGTAAAATTTTGGGACTAGATCGAAAATTTTCAGAAACTTGAGGGGTTGTCTTTTGAGAATTAGATATTTTTTAGGGACCTTGTTGCAATTTCAAAAACTAATTTCAAACCGGTTCAAAGTTAGACATGATGGCATCGTGGGCGGCGCTGTATTCTTGGGCTTGTCGTCGATTGCTTACACGACTAGCGTGTCGGTAGCGCGTAAATTACACGACGTGGTGATTATCGGCGCGTGAGATCATGCGCGTGGTGAGTGTGGGCGCGTGAGTACCTCTGGATGCACGTGCGGACTTCTGTCGTCTCCTGGGCTCGCGTTTGCGGGGTGCATGATGTCATTCGGCCGAAAACAGGCGTGTTTCAGGCCTATTTGAGCGAATTCCGGCGATTACGCCCTCTTTCAATTTTCATTCGACCCGTTTTAACTCATTTTAACTCTGTTTTTATCACCAAAAATTCCTGTGAGCTTAGTTTTCTGTGTTGATTCATTATAAGCATTGTTATGTGCCATTTGAGCTATTTAATAAAATATTTATTTATCTATAAAATTGGGGACCAAAGTTGAACTTTATTCATTTGTGAATTAACTTACTACGCTTGGAAATGTGTTTTCCTTTTGCGTATGAGTAGTTTTTGTATTCATGTGTTGGAAGTATGACTAATTTTTTATTGGTTGGTTGCTCATTTTTTTAGGTATGTGTGTCAGAAGAACTGTCTCTACACGAGACTTTCATCAAAGGGAAATATTGCTTGAAATTTTTTTGAATTGCAAAATGAAAGAAAATCAAACTCTAGAAGAATACTTTATAAGCATGTATGACATGTACGTATATTTGGAGTTTTTGGTTCGAAGAAAGGTTCTTCCATCGACCGTAGGCACTGATATTGACACTCATTTTGTTTGGGCTAATTCACTTTCACTTGAACTTCAAACTATTTTTTGGGGTAAATTATCAACATTAGATGATGTACATATTGGTTGAGATGTCATATAAAAATGATTGTTGATGAAAAGTGTAAACAAGTTGCACAGTCTGCATGTTTAAGAAATGGGGGACTTCGTCAATCCGGTGTTCTTAATATGAGGCATAAAAGAAACAGTGGAATTAGAAATTTCCTGTTGGACCTTTTTGCAAATGTTTTTCATAATGTTGCTGAAAAAACTTTTGAAAGGGATATTAAGTCTCTTGTGAGAAGTAGATGAGACTTGTTTTACTTAAGAGGACGTCGTTAGTTGTATTTGTATATGACTATTTGTTTTAGTAGTTTGTTTTATTAGACTTGTGTTAGTTTGTTTACAAAAACTAATGTTGTATGAAATGATAGTTGCTTTATTACATATATGTTGGATGTATGTTTTGATATAAACTTGTTATTTCATATTGTGGGTTGTTTTAGCTTTGGGTGATTGATTATTGCTAAAACTTATGCAATTTTATGTTTTGAAGATAGAATCTAATTTTGAGTTGCATGATATGGTTGATGGTTAATAACTTTAAGTTATTTTTCGAAATCATATTTTGTACTTGCAATTTTGGATATCAAACTTGATTTACGTAAAAAATTTATAATACATGTGGACTTACATTCATTTTTGAATCACTTCTTGCAAATTCTAGACAAATGGCATCAAAAACTATTATCGCTGAGTTGAACAAGGGCGAGAAACTAAATGGTGATAACTATGACACCTGACATCATAAGATCTGGTATGTCCTTGACAAACAAGAAGCTTTAGATGTTATATCAATCATGTGATGGAGGATCCTGGAGTTGGAACTGGGACTCAAGGGAGAAGGGACCAAGATATATACCTTGTGTGGAAAAAAAATTCTACAGAGAGAGATACTTGTCAGTTCGGTAATTGATGATATGATTCACGAGTGTGAACAACATCCAACTGCTCATGATATCTGGGTATATCTGAGGGAGAAGTATGGAGGTATATCAGTTACTCGTCTGCGGCAACTCACAATTAAGTTCAACACTTATAAGAAAAAAGTTGATCATAATATTAGACAACATATCCGTGAAATGTCTAATATGATCAGGGAACTTAAAACTATTGGTCATATTCTCTCTGACGAACAGCAAATTCAAGCTCTTATCCAGTCACTTCCCGATAAATGGGAACACTTGAAGGTCAAAAGTATCAAGACTTTTGTTGATGCAGCTCGACATGTCGAGCTAGAAGATGAACGACTTGGAGCTGTCAAGTCATCATCTAGTGTTCACCTCACTGAATCCAGTTTGAAACAAGCTTCGGGCTTTAAACGAAAGAAAAACTGGAAGAAATGGAAGAAAGGTAAGCAACCTCAGACTGGGAATCCTCCCAACAATCCTACTAACAATCCTGGTGGAAAGATGAAAAAGAAAAGGTTTAAGAAGAAGAAAGATAAGAGCAAGATGACTTGTTATAATTGTCATAAGCTTAGCCATTTTGCTCGAGAATGCCCTGAGCCCGAGAGGGACAAGGTAATTCTTTCTGATTCTAATTTGAGTATGGTAAATGTCTCAAGTGATGTTTTACTAACTGAATCTTATCCTTTGTGGATTATAGACTCAGGGACAACAGACCACGTAACTCGAGACAGAGGAGCATATATAGATTTCCGTCGTATTTTGAGAGGGACGAGATGGATCTATGTAGGAAATAATGTTCGAGTTGAAGTCAAAGGAGTTGGGACTTGTAAACTTGAGTTGGACAGTGGACATGCTTTCATCCAGCATGATGTCTTATATGCTCCGGATCTCACAAGAAGTCTTATTTTTGTTTCTGTTCTACTATGTTTATGATATAATATGTTGTTTTCTAAAGACATGGTTGTTATTAGTTTGAATTGTATTGGATTGTACTAGAACTACGTTTAGTTATTATGAAGAATGTTCGTATTTTCTAAATGTTTGTTCATCTGGTGATGCTTATGTAGATGATAATATATGGCATGCTAGATTAGGTCATATTGGGCAAGATCGGATGAACCGATTTATAAAAGAGGGACTTTTAAGTTCATCTTCAAAGGTTGAGTTATCCAAATGTGAACATTGTCTTGCTGGTAAAATGACTAGAAAACCATTTGGAAAAGCTATTAGAGCTGAATTTCCGTTGTAATTAATTCATTATGATATATGTGGTCCCGTTAATGTGAGGGCACGTCATAGAGCTTCATATTTCATTACTTTTATTGACGATTATTCATGTTTTGGTTATGTCTATTTGATTTCTCACAAGTCTGAGGCATTAGATTGCTTTAGACGATACCTAAATGAGGTTGAGAATCAAAATGATAGAACTATAAAAGTTTTAATAACCGATAGAGGACGTGAATATATGTTTGATCAGTTCAAGGAACTGTGTAATGAAAAAAGAATAATTCGGCAATTGACGAATCCTTATACGACGTCATAACAAAATGGTGTGGCTGAAAGAAGGAATCGAACATTGTTGGAGATGACAAGGTCCATGATCGCACAAACCAATTTACCTATCTCCTTTCGGGGTGATGCATTGTTAACTGCGGCTTATGTGTTAAACCGAGTTCCTTTTAAGTCAATCACTTCAACTCCATATGAACTTTGGAATGGTAGAAAACCTGACCTGAGTAACCTTAGAACTTGGGGATCTGCAACTTCCGTACTTGATTCTTCGAGTCAGTATGGAAAGTTAGGTCCAAGAGGGAACAAATGTATCTGTTGTTAGTCGTGTAGCATGGAAAATATGATGTGGCGTTTGAGTATGACAACTAAACAAACAAAATGTTGATGTGTTGAACACAGAGAATGTGTATGACGAGCACGATGTAACGTTGGATGACAACAAGGATTTGGTGACCCAGTTTGTCAAAGTTGACTACGCCTGGGGGCATACCAAGCCAGGGTTATATTATTTATGACTTGGGAATGTGTCGAACACAATGTAGTGGTGACGAGCACAAGTGTATTGTGAGATGATAAGCTAATGCAAGGGGTGTATGGGGTAGATTTTCTGAACCCTATTTATGACCTTTGAGGTTTATTTATAGAGTTTTGCCAAGCATGTGCTGTCTTGGCAAGTATGAGCTGGTAATTTTTTATCATGCACAAATGTATGTGGTGTTGCCACGTTTCTTGCCTTGCTCCTCTGGTCGACATCTGTATTTTCCTGCCTAAGAAGTTTTCAATTTGTCATCCAGGTGGTAGTGGCTTTAGCAGGTGACCTGGCCTGGTGTTCGTCGTAGTGAGTTTGTTTCTGAGTGACTATTCTGCTCGCCTGGAAGACGCGGCCATAGGCCAAGCGTCTTGGTTCGTGCTTTCCGCTCGCCCTCTCTGCTCGCCGGGCGAGTAAGCTTCTTTGGTGTTAAGGTTTGCTTGGGTGTCAAAAATAGTCGAGCACATATATCCGACCAGGGCATTCGCCAGGCTTAACAAGCATGGGTGTTCGAGCAGAATGCTTACCAAACATTAGTGTCACGCGTCTGATGAGCTAGCGAGCGTTTTTGGTTAATTAGTCTGTGTGGTCGTCATGTAGACACGTGTCGGGTAGGTGGATTGACCGATCACAACAATACCCCCCAGCCGAGTCACCTCGTGTTGGACACGGGGGCCCGACTATTAAGTCTTGGGAGGATACCGAGGTGCCATCTCGATTCCTATGATTTCAAGGAATTTGGCGCACGTAGGCCAAAGTTCGGGAACCAAGGGGGTGTTTTTGAATTTTGAAAATTCAAACCGTTGTTCCAGAAGGTATAAAAACCCTTCCTTCTTTCATTTCTCCTTCTTTTTTCCTTCTTTCTTTTTTTTTGGCTCTTTCTCTCTCTAAAATTCAGTCGAGTTTGTTTTCTCCGGTGATTCAATTCTCTGGTATTTTTTTCTTTTCTCATTTGTTTATTGTGATTATGTCTTCGTGCTCGGTTTCTGGCGAGTCTTCGCTCGGCTCCAAAGGATCCGAGAGTTCTCAGGGCTCGGTTTCTTCATTTCGCCGCCCAATAACTCGCGGCAGGGCCGGTTCATCGAGGGTGGAGGCCTCTGGATCAAGACCTTATCAGAAAGTACGACAACTGCTTGCCATTCTTACCTCCGATTCGGACGAAGCTATTAATGAATTAGATCGGGAATTAGCTCGATCTGACTTTCTGGAGGATTCCGATGAGAGTGGGCGTCTAGGATGTGATGTCTGAGCTGTAGGTGATCGTGATGTTGGTGGTATAAACACCGAGGGGTCCGATGGGCATATCGCTAAGGATGAGTTTGTTGTCGAAGTTGTGGGTGAACTGAAAGGGGAAAATGAGGGCGAGCCGAACAGGGGAAGCGGGGGCGAACAGGGTGTCGTGCTCGCCAATGAGCAGAACATCGAGTCCGGTGGTGAGAACGGGTGGTTGTACATGCAGGCGAACACGAAGTGCAAGGTCGTTGAAGACGTGCCAAACAAAATCAAGGATTGGAAAGATAAATTTTGGTTTGTCGGGGTTGATTGGAGAAGTCCCACTTCGGGAAGTGAGCCGAGCGCTCGTTTAGATATTCCGACCAATTTTGGAGTTTTTTGGAGTGAGTACCTTTACTTCCGTATTTTGTTCAGCGGACTGATATTAACTTATTTTTCCCTTTTCTGGAGAAGTCCCGCTTCGGGAAGTGATCCGAGCGAAAGAAAGGAGGGTTGTACATGCCTCCACATCATCTGGTTGCCCTCGATCCCACTGGTTAGTACAAGTTTTGTATCTTTTTGTACATCATTTTCGGGAGCATTACTATTTTCTTTATACAGAAAAATTGTATTTGTTGTAGTTGTTCCTACTGTAACCATCGTTGTTAGTACCGCCTAGTATACTGAGATGGCCCGGAGAAGGAAACCTAGCGAGATGGTGTGGATTCAGGCCGAGCGGCAAGCGCAGAGAGCCTCCTGTGGAGAGTCGAGCAAACCTAAAAGATCAACCCGCTTGGCCGATCAGGGGATGAGCGAGCAGGCCCCTTCACCAAAAAGGTCCCGCCGGTAGACCCAGGACACAACGGGTCCTGTGCCCGAGGTGAGCACGCCTCATTCGTGTTGGGGGATCCCCCTGCCGGAGCGAATATAATTACCTCTCCACCGATTGTTTCTAATCCTCATGCTCCGTCTAGCTCCCAGATTCGCATCCCGGATGACAAATCCTTCCTGGGATGGGATGCTGCATGCGGGCGAGCAGGTAGTTATGTTCGCCTTTTTGCTTTTTGTTTTTCTGCTAGTTTTTACTGTTCTGTTTAACTATTATTTTTTCCTAGGTATGCGGAGAAAAGGCCGCCTTTAATGCCGGACCTGATGAACTACTTCTGCTCTCCTACAGTGTGTAACATACCGGAGCTGCCTGAGCATGTCTAGCGTGCCTGTGAGACCCCAATCGGATCATGGACGAATGATCTCGAGGAGTCCCTTGACGGTCCGTCGATGCTGGAGCGGCCGCTTGGGTTTAGTCCATCAAGGTCGGTCAATGGTGATCTGGAAAATGCCTTTTTCAATGCCAAATTCTCTCTGCTCACCGCAAGCTTCAAAGATAAGGTGGAGGAGCTCAAGAAAGAAATGCAAAGGGAAGAGTTGCAGCAGATCCGGGAAGAAATGAAGAAGATTCAGGAGGATCAAACTGCCCAGACCAATGAGCTTCAACGACTTAGATCCGAAAATGAGATCTTGGCTCGCGATAAGGTTCTGCTCATCCAACAGCTTTTTACCGCCGAAGAGACCAACACCCGGCTGGGCCTGCAAAATGCAAAGTTGCGTATAGAGGAGTATGTGGATTCGATGTCCAATTATTCCTACATTTGTGCTTTTGCTGATGCTCTTTTCATACGTCGAGGCGAACACTTTCCGCTGATCAGCTGAGGCCATTTATCAAAGATCTGGAGACGTATCTGGCCGACAACCCACCATCTGGTGACCGAGAGCTGCCTCTGGCCGATTTGCAGGACCTATGTGATTTCTCTAAACTCCCCGAAGGGGTTGAGATTGGGGACCCCCTGTCTGATGAAGAAGACGATGATCAGCTGAATAGTCGGAAGGTTGGCGAACAGGGAGGTCAGGCTGGTGGCAAGCAGGGGGCTCAGATGGGTGGCGAGCAGGGGACTCAGGACATTGGGGAGCAGGGAGCTCAGATTGATGGCGAGCAAGAGGGTGTAGGTGATGGCGAGCAAGATGCCCGGGAGAGACGAGCAGGGTTTCTTGGGCAGGATGGGTCCGCTCAGTTCGTCTGTTCCTCCAACGCTGGATAATCTGCCTTTTCCTTGAATTTGTGTAATCTTTTTGTGTTTAGCTTGGTTTTGCTTTTTTTGTGTTCGGCCGGGATGGCCTTGTCTGTACTCAGCCACTTGTGGCTTCTTTTTGTGATTTTGGTTGTCGTGACTAGTGTTGGTTTATGAATCGAATCGAACTTCTTCTTTTTTATGTGCTTGTGTTCAGTCTGACTTCGTTTTTTATTGTCTTATTTAGTTGCAATCAGGGTGGTTGTCTTATTTAGCTGCAACCTTTATTCGTCGTGATCGTCTTATTTTGTTGCAATCACTATTCGTCTTTGGTCGTCTTATTTAGGTGCGATCGTGTACCCAATGCCCGCTTTGTTGCGGATATTGTAAGTACATAATCTTTTCGCCAAGTGAACTCAGGGCTCAGCTTGTTCAATCCTTTAGAGTTCTAGTCGTCTTATTGCGGTGCAACCAAACTAGGCATAGCCAACAAAAATTAAAAAAGACAAATCAACATCACATGGGATGTGTTATTCTATTACAGGTGATTACACTTTGTCAGGAATTTTTACAAATGAGACTGTTTACAGTTTATAAAATATTTATTGCTATTTATCGATAGATAACTGACGAGCATCTGGTCCAATTTCCAGTCTTCGTCTGAACTAGAGCGAGCATGAGTTTCCGACTTCTCGTCTGGGTTCATTGTATGGAAGCGCTCGGAAGAAGCCTTAATCTCTTTGTCTCGCTCTTCAACTCTTACCACCATGCCCCGGAGCAGCAGCAGCAGTAGTGGGTGCTTTTAGCGCAAGCTGTAATTATGCGGCTAAATGCCGCCCTGAGCATTTGGCGAGCAAACTTACTCTCCTTGATGTGGTGCGAGCAGAGGCATCTGTTCGTCATCCTTTCGCCACCTCGTGAGAGTGCGTCGGCGCACCATCTTCTGGGAGGAGATTATGGGGATGCGAGGGGAGCTTGTGATCGATTTTTGCGTAAGCAGTTGAGGGTGTGAGGTTGAAATCATGACCCTGTCGAGCAGACGGTGCTCGAGGCAAGCAGACGTTGTGCTCGGGGCAAACACCTGCAGTCCGGAAGAAAATATTTTGCTCGATTTGGACTTGCTTTTCCAAATTGAAGCCAAAATATTTTGCTTCGTAGTTGGGATGCGGGATATGGAGCTCGAACGAGAGTTGAAAACAAAAGGACATGACTGAGTCAGCAAAGAAGATGCTGAACCCGGTGGTGATAGTTACTTCTGGAGGCATACCAAACCGGCCGCTTTATCGTCGGCTGTTGGATTTAATGAATACAGATTTAGGGGCATGTGTTTTTCCTTCTTTGGTGGGGAAATCCTCTCTGCTTTTCTTTGGCCATCAACAGACCTATTTATACTAGTTCCTCAAGCAAGAGCTGGCTCCTTTTGTCCAAATTTTTCAAGAGTTGATTGACATGTGTTGTTATTTGTTGACATCCGTCCCCATTCTTACTGCCTGTGAAGGGGGTAAGGACATGTATCTCATCTGATCACCTCACACTGCATGTGAAGGGGGAAAGGACACGTAGCTCATCAGGTTTCCTCATGCCCTTCTACATATGTCGAAGATGCTGACACGCGTCTCCTAGCCTTCGTTGTATTTCTACTTTTGGCGGGATTTTGGGCTCTGTATTCAATTGGTTTTCGCTTGACCTTTTTGGTCGCCTTACTCGTCCTTGGCGAGCGGTCGTCCTATCTGTTTGCTCGCTTGTGGGCGAGCACAAGCCATCGTTTTGGCTGTGTGTTCGCTTGTGGGATAGCACAGTCTTGTGTTCGACCTCAGATTCTTCTGTTATTTTTGCCCTTACTGATAGTAATTTTTCACATTTGACGTGTTCCATGACTAGGAAAGCGGAGTTCCATCCAATTCTTCCAACTCATATGCCCCGTTCAGTAAACGCTCCGACACTCGGAATGGACCTTCCCAAGCTCGGCCAAAAACACTGCCTGGTACCCCCGTTGCTCGCCTCAGGACGAGCTCGCCAATATTAAATCTGCGGATCCGGACTCTGGAATTATAAAATTTTTCCGACCTTTGCTTGTATGTAGCATTTTTGAAATCGGTCATGAACCATTTTTCTTCAAACAGATCTGTGCTAAGGGTGGGTGCTTGATCATTGGTGTGCTCGCCACCAAAATACAGAGTGCGGTGGCTCGGAATTTCAAATTCTGCTGGGATGACTGCTTCCGTACCAAACACCAAGGCGAAAGGGGTTTTCGCGGTCGAGGTCTTGAAAGTTGTTCGGTATGCCCACAAGATTTCCGGGAGTTCTTCAGCCCATCCTCCCCCCTTAGAATTATCAAGTTTAGCCTTGAGGGTATGCTTGATGATTTTATTGACGGCTTCAACTTGTCCGTTAGACTGGGGATAATACGGGGTAGAGTAATGCTTTTTAACCCCCCAGCGAGCACAATTCTATCGGAATTCACTTCTATCAAATTGTTTGTGAGAACTCAAATGACTTAAGCATGATTCTCAAATAGCCCCGATCAAGGATCATCAAGAATGGGATATTGATGATGCAATGGAGATTGGTGTGCGATCTGCATCATACTCTTAGAGAGTGTAGTAAGATCTCACTTACTGCGAGATACTAGGTATCTCATGATGGATGCACAAATACCTTAGAGGGTATTGGTATACCCATCCGAGAAACCGTTTGATGTAGTTCCACTATATGTGTCTACGGGTGTCTCGGTTAGTGGGAGCGATGCGATACTCCTTTGATTTGAGGTCAATACGCGAATGGGATGATGAACTTTGACCATGACCGACGCTTGCACCCGTCTATGGGTAGATATGGCTTGGATTGGGTTCATCACGAAGTTCATGTGCATGGTAGTTGAGCCAAAAATAGGATTCATTCCTCAAAGTAGATTTAGAGAGAATACTCATCTTCTCGTCATAATTGGATCTAAGTCATCGGCCGATGCACGTCAACTTAGACTTTGTGGCTAATTGTGACATACATGATCAATTAGTGATTAGAGATAAATTGATTAAGTTATTTGAATAGACACTTCATCATGTTCAAGATTTAATCGAGTATTCGCGAATGAAAAGAGGAAATTGTAATAGCCCATGTTTCAGTTACAGGTAGTTGCACTTTTCTCGCAACGTACCTCATATATTAAGAATGTCTGATTTATTGTCTAGGGTTCAATTAAGACTATTAGTTTGACTAATCGCTCGGTATATGAGGGCCTATGGGTCACACAACAAGTAGTTCCCTTTTACGGATTATAGTTGGTTGATTAAATATTAAATTGGATTTAATATTTAATTTATGGAGAAGTAATTAATAATAGATTAATTTATAATTAATTATTATTAATGTTTAATTAAATTAGATTTAATTAAATAAGAACTCCCAATAATTATATTTGGAATATAATTGTAGGATTTAATGTATATGGAAATAAATCGTAGAGATTTTCATATAAGGCATTTAAATCCGTAGAGATTTATATTTAGGGAATTAAATTAAAATGAATTAATTTAATTCAAGATTAGGGTTTTTATTTCCCTAATTGGGCTAACTTAAGATTTAAGCTGGGTCTCCCTATGTATACAAGCTCTTGGGAATTCACAAATAATGTTACTTCATATTTTCTCCATAAGATTTAGAGTTTGGATTTTTCTAGCAAATCTGTCTAGGGATTCAAATCCGTGCAAGTCTGTAATTGAGGATTACGTGGATACCGTAGTAGAGAAATCTGCACTCGAGTTACTGTAAGATTTCTCGTTATGTTTATTGTAATCTGTATGCAATTAATTTTTCGTTGTTGGTGAACTTTAATTTCCACTGCGCATGTGATTATGTGTTTTACGTGCCTCTATAATCCAACAGTGGTATCAGAGCTCAGGCTCTTCGTGTTTAATTGCATAATAAAAGGTTTTTGTGAATAAATTATTTTTTTTATTTTTACTTGGGGCACGGCTGCTAAGCGCACCCCCTTTTTTCCTTATTTCGTTCAGTCGTCTTCCTCATATGTGAAAAAGCCCCAAATTGTTAGGGTTTTCCTCTGGGATGAGAACCGCCGCATTGCCGATCAGAGCACTCGGTGCGACGTTACGCAGCGTTGCTCGAGGCCGACGCTAGGCATCGTGGCCTCGCGACGCGTGCAGGGATTCGCAGATCGAGTGGCTCGCCCTAATTCATCGTCATCTTCGTGCGTTGAACCGCCTCCGTGCCATCTCTTTTCACGGCGGTGCACCCCTGACTTGAGTTGTGGTGGCACGCCGCCAGAATCGAGATGAATCGAAGGCGGCGCGCCGCCAATTCGATTTCCTCCATTTTTACGATCGCGGCTCTGGTTTTTGAAGCCAGTTTCCATCTCACCGTCGTCTTCTTCGCAACCACGTTTTTGAAACTGGATGCATGGTGATGGTGTATGACTCCGATGTGCGACCTCGGGAGTGGCGACGAGTTTCCCGCGCGCTAAGGCGGCGGAGGCAACTCGCGCCGCCATCTGGTCTCGGCCCTGCGACGGTGTCGTTGCGCCGCTGTCTCTGGTTTTGGACCGACGAATGCCTTGATGTTTTATGGGTTTTTTTTGCTTGTTTCACTTGTAGCTTGAACTCGAACTTGCGATTTTGGTTTCGATTGCTTCTGGAAATTGCAGTTTCCAGCTTTGCGTGTGACTGATTTCGTTCGTTTTAAGTTACATCGTTGCATTGATTTCGGATTCAATAAGATTGAGTGATGAAATTCTGACAAAATTGGCTAATTGAATCGGTTAATTGGATTACCCTTGATGAAATTGTAGTTGAGATTGTTGGTATCGGTTGTCCCGATTGACGGATGGTTTCGGGCAACGATGAGTTAGGGGTCACGTTGAGAATTAGATTTTCAACGGACTGGTGCAGAATCACGATATTTGCACTTGAGCCCTTACGAATTAAATAAAAACTAAAAGGTTTTAAGAATTAATTGGATTAATTTAAAACCCGAAATAAAATTAGATTTTATTTAAAATTAATTAGATTAATTTTAATGAAAATTAAAAGTTGGACTTTTAATAATAATTGATTTGATTAATTATTAATTTTAATAATTTAAAATCGAATTAAAATTGGATTTTAACATTCGGTTTAAAAGGAATTATTAAATCCCACTGTTTTAACTTCTTTATATTTTAATTCGTTAAACGCTTTTACAGTCCGCATTATAACTATTTGGATAGGCGACACCCAATAACTGTCGGACCGTATTTATTGTTTGGGTGGTGCCCATATAAGTGTTAGTCCGTGTAAAATCATGTTTGGGTAGGCGGCGGCTAATAATTGCTCAAATGTGATATAGATTAACATGTTGGATCCCGATTAAGCAATTAATACCCCGCCTTTGAAAACGTTCCTCAATAAAATATGATTTTCATTAATTTGAACGATGTCTTCCATCGAAATTAAAAGTAAACCGGAGATTTCGTTCCAATGAGTATTTAAGGCCCAAGTCTTTTTTCTGGGATCTAAATCTAACGGACTTTTATAGGGACACGTAGTGTCGCCGCTGATGGTTGTAAATCAACTTGACTTTGTTTCACCAAATTTGGCGAAACAAAAGTCGAAGGGCATCCGATTGAACTAGGTTCAATCCACTGGAGTTGCAAATTTTGCAATTGGTTTGGAGACTCTACCATTTACATTGTCACAAAGAATCACCCAAGCAGATATTATGATAGTAGGAATGTGGATCCTAGTCCATTATGATTTATATTATATATAAATTTGTATTCTTCAGATGAGGTCGTTGAATATGTGAAAATAATTGAAACAAAATAAATACAAAAGAAAGGCCACGTTTATTTTGATTGCTGAATATTGATCATAGGAATTATGTGTTTAATTCCCATTTTATTTTATTTCTCTTGGTTAGTTGAAATGTATAACTATTATAGAGATGTGTTTTGGAAACAAACAAACTTGGCTAGGCCAAATTTTCTGGACTGGCACCGAAACATGTGTTTGGTGCTAAGGCAAGAAAATATTGAGTACGTGTTGGACACGCCAATCCCTAAGTTACCCTACAATTTGGTTCTCGAGGCGATCCACGTTTGACGAAGCTTGACTCAAAAAAGAAGCATCAATAGGAATCTTCCCAGGTTCAGTGTGTGATGTTGCTCGGCATGACTCCCGATATACATAGGCAACATGAGGAAATGGGTCCCTTCTCAATGCTCAAGCATTTGAAGGATCTCTTTGATTCTAAATCTCGTTCTGAGATTTATGAAGTGATGAGAGATCTGTTCAGATGCTGGTTAGCTAAAGAAGGGAAGATTTCACCTCATATTAATGTTGATAGGCTTTAATTGAAAACTTGGTAATTTAGGCATTGAGCTAAAAGACCAACGCGTTCACTTAAAAGATATCCTCCTCGTCGCTTCAGATTTATATTTTAGCTTCATTGTGAACTACAATATGAATAAGACGGATCGATCATTCTGAACTTCACAATGTGCTCAAGACTTTTGAGTTCACTATCATCAAGATGGTGTTCAAAGGAAGGAAATGGGTAAACAGGATATGTGTCTCTACTATAAGTAAAGAGAGGCACCGAAGAAGAAGGACTATGAGGTTCTAGTTGCTAAAAGGAATGCACTAGTGCTTCTAAAGACTAGAACATGTATGTTTGTTATTAAGATAAACATGCCCACTAATAAATAAACCGCTTGGTATTGATCTTTGGATTTAGCTCTCACATTTGCACTAATGTGAAAGGGCTCATGTGTCATAGGGGCGCTTAGTTTCGCCTTACACGTGAAAAGCGGCAAGAGTTGCTAACCGAATGTGTGGGGACCTATGTGTTAACTTACCTTTGGTTTTAGATTAGAACTTAATGATAGTCATATAGTTCTTTCTATTACTCGCAACATGTAATTGTTGCATTATGGATATGATGTTCTTAATATACAAAGTACAAGACTCAAACTTAGTAATCATGAAAACCCGACTTACTTTTGGCATTGTAGAACTTGATCATGTAAACAAGAAAAGAATTACAAGGTTAAGAAAGTTAGATTACTTAACCCCATTCACTATGAGTCTTATGGACATTGTGAATCTTATCTCATGGGCAAGATGATCAATAGACCCTTTTTTCTCGAGAAAGGGTGCATGCCAAAGAAGTTCTAGAACTATGATGATTTTGTGGACCATTGCCCACTCTAGCTAGGGTCACTTAGTTTCATCACTTTTATCGATGATTTCTCTAGATATCGGACATGTCTAATTAAACCGTTCCTAACCCATTAGGCATTATGGATATGATTTAAGTTCATTTTAAACGCCTCTATACAAGACCTAACCCTAACCCTACAAGTTATCAAACTTACCTAATCATGAAAAAAAATTAAAAAAAAATGTCAAACATTAACATTACATAATGACAAAATTTTTTGATCCAGATGTAGTAGATCATCTTTAATAACAAATGTTCAAAATATAAAATTAGTTCCCATCATCTTTAATAACATAATTGAGCAAAGTTTCCATGAAATTAGTTAATAATATAAAATTTGTATCATCACATTTATAAATTAATACCATAATATTAATTTATAATTATAATGATATCAGTTTCATATTATGAACAAATTTCATAATAGAATTTATAAAAATATTATATTATTATTTTATATTGATTAATATTTTACTTATTTATTCAATTCAATAGAAATTCAAAACTGTTAAAAAATATTGAATTGGAGAGGATTAATTATTAATTGACTAAATCAAATAGAAATATTTAATTTGTAATTGATTGGCCATAATTGATTTTTGCCTTATTTAAATTTGTGAAAAAACTTTAAAAAAAAATTAATTAAAAAATTAGAAAATAAAAAAAAAAAAAAAATTGAATATATATAAATTAAATATAAGACCGTCTTGCTAACTAACATGGTTAGCCTGCTAAGCCTGGGGTCCAAAAGGTTTTATTTTAAACGGGCCTCCCATTTCTACTTCTAACCCCCGATTTTAAACTCTGAATTTTCCCGATTCAATTAACATCTCTATCTTATGAAACATAAATCCGAATCTTTTGAGAAATTCAAAGAGTTTAAGGCTGAAGTAGAGAAGCAACTTGGTAAGAGTATCAAGACTCTTCGATCGGATCGAGGAGGTGAATACCTTAGCCATGAATTCACTGATTACTTGAAGTTACATCGAATCCAGTCACAATGGACTACTCCCGGAACACCTCATATGAACGGTGTGTCCGAGAGAAGAAACCAAACTCTGTTAGACATGGTGAGGTCCATGATGAGCTTTTCCTGTCTTCCAACATTCTTATGGGATACGCGTTACAAACCTTAATTTACATTCTGAATAGGATTCCATATGAATCGGTTGAGCATACACTATATGAACCATGGTGTGGCAAGAAGCCAACTTTTACACATATCTAACATGGGGTTGCCCCATGATTTTGAAAAGGATGCTTACCGACAAGTTGGAATCCAAAGGTGAAAAGGGTTACTTTGTGGGATATCCTAAAGAAACTAAAGGATATTACTTCTATCTACCTGAGAAATAATCAGTGATTGTTTCTAAAGGCACTAAGTTCTCTCGAAGACCATGTCTTTAAGGAACAAGGTCGTAAGCTGATAGAACTTAAAGAAATTCAAGAACCACAAATTAACAAAGAGACTGATATCTTGTCAAAGCAACATGACAAGGAATCAGTGGGAGCATTCAACGACTTTCACGGTGGGAGTCTTTCATTAGGTGATCGCTTTTTCACCCGGTGGGGAGCATAATTGAGTAGGCTTGCGGTCAAAGAAGAACCTCCAAGGGGCGAATGAGAACAACATAGTTCAAACTCCCGCCCAAGAGGCATCTGAAAGTGTAGCTCTTGAGGACTCTTCGGACATTGATGAAATCGATGCACCACAAAAATTTTCACGATCGTAATGTACATTTTGCACAAACCACAACTCCGTAAGTATTTAGGAATTGTAATTAATTTATTAGATACGGTTACCCCTTGGAGGAACTAGTTAATGTGGACATACCGGATAAAAACGATCCTAATACTTATTCTAAAACAATATCAGATATTGATTCAGGGAAGTGACATGAAGCCATGAAATTCGAGATGGCCTCGATGTACACCAATCAAGTCTAGGACTTGGTTGAGTTGCCTAAAGGGGTTAGACCCATATGTTGTTATTGGGTCTTCATGCAAAAGACCAATGCAAATGGCAAAGTACAAACCTACAAAGCTAGGCTGGTGGTGAAGGGTTATAGTCAACGCGAAGGCATTGACTGTGATGAAACCTTCTCACTAGTTTCAAAGATCAAGTCCATTTAAATTTTACTTGCGATAGCAGTACACTGTGATTATGAGATTTGACAGATGGACGTCAAAACAGCTTTCCTCAATGGAGACATTGATAAGGAAATGTTTATGAATCAACCGAAAGGTTTCACATCTAGGTCAAATTCTAACTAGTATGCAAGCTAAAGATATCTATTTATGGATTGAAGCAAGCTTCTAGGAGTTGGAATATCTGATTTGATGAAGCTATCAAGTTTTTTTCATCAGAAATTCGAAAGATCCTTGTGTTTATTGTAAACACAACTGGAAGAATATTGTTTTCATAATCTTGTATGTCAATGACACATTGATTTTGAGAAACAATATCTCGTTAATGCAGTCCGTTGAAGATTGGTTATCGAAGACCTTCATGGTGAAGGATCTTTTTGAAGCCTGCTACATCTTAGGGATCAAGATCCAAAGGGATAGATCTAAGAGGATGTTGAGGCTGTCACAGTCCACCTATGTAGACAAGGTGTTGAAGCGTTTAGCGATAGAGAACTCTAAGAGAGGGTCTCTACCGGCAAATCATGGGATAAAGTTGTCAAAGAAGGATTGTCCTTTTGATGAAGCTGATATCAAGCACATGAAATATGTCCCATATGCATATGCAATTGGGTCAATCATGTATGTCATGACTTGCATTAGGCCAAACGTGGCCTATGCTATCAACATCACTGATAGATACCAACAGAATCCGGGTAAATCTCACTGGATTGTTGTCCAGTCCATTCTGAAGTATCTTAGACGAACTAAAGAATGTTTCCTTGTCTATAGTGGACAGTCAGAACCAGTAGTGACTGGTTATGCTGACTTAAGTTTCCAATCCGACTATGATGATTACAAATCACAGTCAGGTTACGTTTAACTCTCAATAATGAGGCGGTCAGTTGGAATAGTTCCAAGCAAAAGGACCGCAGATTCAACAATCGAAGTTGAGCACATTGCTGTATCAGAAGCCTCAAGGAGGCTGTCTGGATTTTATAGTTCTTAAGAGAACTAGGGGTAGTTCCAAGTGCCAGTTGTCTAATAAAGCTTTATTGAGACAACGCTGGTGCGATTGCGCAAGCAAAGGAACCGAGATCAACAAGCAAAATGAGCATGTACCTAGACTTATCATTTAATCCGGGAGATCATAACGATAGGAGAAATAGAATTAAAATGTATTCCCACATATTTAACTTGGAAGATCATTTCACCAAAACACTGAGTGTTCATGTACACACTAGACATTTGATGGTCTAGGGGTTAGACATTTAGGTGATTAACTCTAGTCCAAGTGGGAGATTGTTAGTGTTAGTGTCCTAGAGACAATCTATTGTAAGGACATAATACTCGATGATATTCAGTTTGATTTAATATTATAGTTCACTTAATATTAATGTATGGCAATACACTTGTTTGAATATTATGTTTGATTGTTTGCATTTATTCATGCAAGTGTTCCCATGAGTCATTGCTGTCATTGAGGTTGTGAGAACTCATATGACTTAAGCATGATTCTCAAATAGCCCCGATCAAGGATCATCAAGAATGGGATATTGATGATGCAATGGAGATTGGTGTGCGATCTGCATCATACTCTTAGAGAGTGTAGTAAGATCTCACTTACTGCGAGATACTAGGTATCTCATGATGGATGCACAAATACCTTAGAGGGTATTGGTATACTCATCCGAGAAACCGTTTGATGTAGTTCCACTATATATGTCTACGGGTGTCTCGGTTAGTGGGAGCGATGTGATACTCCTTTGACTTGAGGTCAATACGCACGACATGTATGGGATGATGAACTTTGACCATGACCGACGCTTGCACCCGTCTATGGGTAGATATGGCTTGGATTGGGTTCATCACAAAGTTCATGTGCGTGGTAGTTGAGCCAAGAATAGGATTCATTACTCAAAGTGGATTTAGAGAGAATACTCATCTTCTATTAATAATTGGATCTAAGTCATCGGCCGATGCACGTCAACTTAGACTTTGTGGTTAAGTGTGACATACATGAACAATTAGTGATTAGAGATAAATTGATTAAGTTATTTGAATATACACTTCATCATGTTCAAGATTTAATCGAGTATTCGCGAATGAAAGGAGGAAATCGTAATAGCCCATGTTTCAGTTACAGGTAGTTGCACTTTTCTCGCAACGTACCTCATATATTTAGAATGTCTGATTTATTGTCTAGGGTTCAATTAAGACCATTAGTTTGACTAATCTCTCGGTATATGAGGGCATGTGGGTCACACAACAAGTAGTTCCCTTTTACGGATTATAGTTGGTTGATTAAATGTTAAATTGGATTTAATATTTAATTTATGGAGAAGTAATTCATAATAGATTAATTTAGAATTAATTATTATTAATGTTTAATTAAATTGGATTTAATTAAATAAGAACTCCCAATAATTATATTTGGAATATAATTGTAGGATTTAATGTATATGGAAATAAATCATAGATATTTTCATATAAGGCATTTAAATCCGTAGAGATTTATATTTAGGGAATTAAATTAAAAGGAATTAATTTAATTCAAGATTAGGGTTTTTATTTCCCTAATTGGGCTAACTTAAGATTTAAGTTGGTCTCCCTATATATACAAGCTATTGGGAATTCACAAATAACGTTACTTCATATTTTCTCCATAAGATCTAGAGTTTGGATTTTCCTAGCAAATCTGTCTCGGGATTCAACCCTGGCAAATCCGTGCAAGTCTGTAATTGGGGATTACGTGGATACCGTAGTAGAGAGATCTGCACTCAAGTTACTGTAAGATTTCTCGTTATGATTATTGTAATCTGTATGCAATTAATTGTTCGTTGTTGGTGAACTTTAATTTCCGCTGCGCATGTGATTACGTGTTTTACGTGCCTCTATAATCCAACAGTTATGACATGCGCGAGCATAAGCGATTGAATCATTTTTTAGAGTAGGCCAGTAGTATCCTTGCCTGATTACTTTGTATGCTAAGGTGTGTCCGCCGGTATGGTTTTCGCACACGCCTGAATGATATTGTACAAGGATCGTATAACCTTCTTCTGGAGTAACACACTTCAACAGTGGAAGAGAGAAACTTCTCTTGTATAAGTGCTCGTCTTAAATAATATAACGAGCAGCTTGTAGTCAGAGGCGAGCAGCTTGCGCTTTATTCTCTAGAAGGGAACCATTTCGCAAATAGCTTAGAATTGGAGTCATCCAAGTTTCTTGTTCAAGTGCCATCTGGGCGACCAGAACCCTTGGGACAACTGGCGAGCGGGTTGTAATGACCACAATGTCAGTTATGTTAGTCACACCTTCTGTGGTCGCCAATCAGGCCAACACATCTGCAAATGAATTTCCAGGCCGGGGGAGCGGCTCGATGTACACTTGATCGAACTGCTCAAGCAGTTCCTTGGCTAGCTGTTGGTATTGAGCCATTTGCTCGCCTCGGGCTTCGTATTCGCCTCTAACCTGGTATATGATTAGCTGAGAGTCACTATAAATCATTATCCTCTGAATTCCCATCGCCATTGCCATATGTAGGCCGTCGATGAGGGCTTCATATTCGGCCTCATTATTCGTAGCTGGGAAATCAAACCGGATGGCCATTGTGAAGGTTTACCAGGTCGGGCTGATGAGAACCACACCTACTCAGGCTCTTGTGCTCGTTGACGAACCATCAACATACATGTGCCATGGTTGATCAATTCCATGTTCAGGCGGTTGTGGGAATGTCAGTTCGACCATGAAATCGGCCATCGCCTGGCCTTTGATAGCCATTCACGGGGCGTACGTAATGCCAAATTGGCCTAACTCCACCGTCCATTTGAGTAACCTTTCCGCCGTGTCCGGCCTGTGGAGGATTTGTCATAGCGGAAAAGTGGTGAGCACCTCGACTGAGTGGTCGAAGAAATATGGTCGCAACTTGCGTACGCTCATGATGAGAGCATATGCAAGTTTTTCTAGTGGTGGGTAGCGAAGCTCGGAATCCTTGAGTACTTGACTTATATAATAGACGGGCAGATGTGTTGTACCTTCCGCCCGAACAAGCACACCGCTGATTGCGTGTTCGGAGGCGGCAAGGTGCAAGAAGTGTTGTTCGCCCGGAACTGGTTTGGACAGGATTTGTGTGTCCGCCAAATAAAGTTTCAAGGATTCAAATGCGCTTTGGCAGTGTTTGGTCCACTGAAACTTTCCTTTCTTTAGTGTGTCAAAGAAAGACTTACATTTATCCCCGGTTCGGGATATGAATCGATTTACAGAAGCCAGACATCCTATTAGCTTCTGGACTTCCTTCACATTTCTAGGGGCTTGCATGTCGAGCATGGCTTGAATCTTCGAAGGATTGGCTTCGATCCCTCTCTGGCTGACCATGTGCCCTAGAAACTTTCCCGAATGAACCCCAAAACTGCATTTTTTCGGGTTCAACTTCATGTTGTACGCTCGGAGAATATCAAATGTCTGTATTAAATGGTTAAGATGATCTTCTTTGTGCTCGCTCTTAACCACAATGTCGTCAATGTATACCTCGACGTTCTGCCCGATGTGCTCATCGAACATTTTTGTTTACTAATCTTTGATTTGTTGCTCCGCCATTTTTTAATCCAAACGGCATACGTCTCCAGCAATACATATTTTTCCCATTGCAGAACGATGTGCTCTCTTGATCTTCAGGGTGCATAGGAATTTGATGATAGCCAGTAAATGCATCCATAAATGTCATGAGCTCATGTCCTGCAGTATTATCGACCAAATAGTCGATGTACGGTACTGGGAAGTTATCTTTGGGGCATGCTTTATTTAGATCCATAAAATCGATGCATAACCTCCAAGTTCCATTTGGTTTTCGGATGAGCATGGGGTTGGCGAGCCATTCTAGGCACTTGACTTCTCGGATGAGTTTGTTGTCGAGCAATTTTTTAACTTCGGCATCTAAAGCTGCATACTTCTCCGGGCCGAATTTTCTGCTTTTCTTGATTACTGGGGTTCGAGTTGGGTCGATATTGAGGTGGTGGCATGCATGCTTAGGATCGATGCCGACCATGTCCTCATGAGACCACGCGAACACATCCAGATTAGCTCGCAGATACGCTATCAATTCTGTTCGGAGTGGTTCTGGAAGTTCTGAGCCGATGAAAACTTCTAGGCCCGGTCTGGTCGGATCAACCATAATGGACTCCAAGTGTTCAACAGGCGTTGCTCGTCTCTTCTTTTGCTTCCATTGGGGATCTATGACCGACCCCTGGTGGTCATCTTCAACCTCCATAGGATCGGAACCTAAGCGAGGTTCCAGGTCTGGTAATTCATGATGAGATTGTTTGTTCGGAAGATCTATATTCATGGGATCGAGATCATGTGTGGTCACCCCGGGTGTTGTGTTTGCCCAATGCATTGCAATTGATCGGGACGTAGCGTTCGCTTGGGGTGCTATATTTGCTGGGGGCATTGTGTTCGCCCTGACTCCGGGCTGACTTAATTCTCTAATTTCCCATATTTGTTCTACCATGCTAATGGTATCCTGTTTTTCTGGTGCGCATGATAGTAAACAATCTCGGGCTTTTTTCTGGTCCCCCTTTACGTTGCCCGTTCCCTCTAGAGTTGGAAACTTTACACAATAGTAGTAAGTTGAACAGGCATCTTTGAATTCCTGGATGAACGGGCGGCCTAAAAACCCGTTATAAGTAGATGGAGCATCGACGATTACAAAGTCTAGCATTCTAGTTCATCGGATCTCCGGATTTGTAGTTGATTCTAGCTCAACTCCTAATCTAATCAATCCATAGGGCCGGGTTATAGATTCCTTGAAACCCATGATGGTATGATCACAAGGTTCGATGTACATACTTAAGTCCCCGACTTGCTTCTCCATTTGGTGCAGAGTATTGACAAACAGAATGTTCACATACACCCCTGTGTCGACCAGGAGGCTATGTACCTTTAGACCAAGAAGTCGGGCACTGATTGTTAGAGAGTCATTGTGGGGGGTGATAATGTCGTCGAGGTCATCCTCTGAGAACATGATTTGGTGAGTTAGTGGCGTGCTGGCTGATGTGCTCGCCACATTCACCTGGTGGATGCTTTGCATGGCGCGCATCTCCATTTTCTTGCGTCTGTTTGATAGAGTAGGTGCCTGATTGCATCCCCCCACTGGTCCGTAGTCCAGGCGGATCATGTTGATTTCATGTCCTTCACGTCCTTTGTCTGTGGTTGGGGCTCCTTTTTTGGCCAGTTCCAGTTGTCGGCGGAACTCTTCTTGATCGTTGTCCGACATCTCGTCCGCCTTGCACTTTTTCTTCTGTTCGCCCGACTTTTCTGCTCGGGCTTCCCTGTTTGCCGGTTTCTTGAGGTACTAGGTAAGACAATTTTCCTTATATAACTTCCAAAGTTGCCTGAGAAGGTCGCGACATTCATCGGTGTTGTGACCGATATACTCGTGATATGAGCAGAATTTGGAAGCGTTGAGATGGTTTTTATCTCTTACGATTCTCCAGGGTTTCTCGAACATATCCTGGCCTTTGATCTGGTTGTGTACCGTTTCTACAGAAATGACGAGCAAACTCTGAAGTGCATGTGCCTCGGCCCCTTCTTCAAAGGGTTTGAAGGAACCTGGGGGCTTGTACCCCCCTTCGCCTACTGGCTTCTTGCTGATCACCATCCTTCTGGTCGTTCCCTCTTGGCCTGCTCACGACTGGGCGAGCAGATCTTGCATGGTTATGATTTTGGCTGCTCGCTCGCAGAAATCGGCATACGTGTTCAGCCAGTCCTAATGCATGGCCTTCCACATGTCCGTATTTAAGGTTAAACCCTGGACCACCATTAAGATCTTGGCATCTTCTTCCACGGGAGCTCCATCATATAGGCATCTATCAAATCTTTCCACGTATGCTCGGTCAGACTCACCCTTTAACTGGGAAAAATGTGCTAGTCGTTGCTTCGGGGCCTGACGAGCACACATGGACGAAAAGTGGGACAAGAATTTTTGTCCCAGTTGAGTGAAGGACTGATGGATGCAGCGGGTAAAGTCGAGAACCATCTGTGTGCCCGATCCCCCAAGTTCATGGGGAAAGATCGACACTGTGTTGCATCGGTTGCTCCCATAGCGATCATGAAATCCGTATATTTGCTGAGATGAACATGCGGATCGGACTCCGCATCGAACATAGGGATAGTTGGTCGGTTCTTCGCCACCTTTTCCAGTATTTCAGCCACCATGATAGCTGGGGCGAGCGGAGAGCATGCAATTTTGCCTGCTCGCGGAAGTCCTTTAGTGGCAACTAGATCGGCTTGTAAGCCTTCAATTGCCTTTTTCATTTCTATAAACTTTGCGGTGTTGATCGGTCATGCTCACGGTGAGGCAGTCCCCCCTTTCGTGATTGCTCGGGGCTATCCCTATGGAGTCAGATTGATAATCTTGTTCTGACAGATTTCTCGGGCTCACGAACGAATCTGTTGTGTTTGTCCGATGCTCCTTTCCAGGGTCCTGACGTCTATTTTTTCCAATTCATTCCCTGGCCAACACCCTCAACCGTTCAAACGCTAAACGTCTGGACCCTTGTGGTTGTTCATCGTCAGATACGTCTTTTGCTTTTTCGGCCCGCTTCCGTGCAGCTCTTTCTTTGACTTGCTCGCTATCAAGGATATGCGAGCATCAGTCTTTGTCTTGTACTTTTGCTTGGTCAACTCTCTTTCCGTTCTTTCTTTTTGGACTCTTAACAAAAAGGTGATGACCTTCGTCGTGGCTGCAGGATCGTTGGCGATATCTTCCAAATTAATGGTCTCCACGGTTGGATTTTCCTTAGGCTGAAATTGAACCTCCTCCTGAGCATGAGGTCGACTCTGTCCCGACCTCTGATTCTGAGTATTTCTTGATTGAGGCATTCTATTTATTTTTTCTGCCTCACCTTCTTTGGTAAGTGTTTTGATTAGTTTTTGTTGCGCACGGGCCCCTTCCTCTAGCGTCAATTGTTGTTAGTCGTGTTGCGTGGAAAATATGATGTGGCGTTTGAGTATGACAACTAAACAAACAAAATGCTGATGTGTCGAACACAGAGAATGTGTATGACAAGCACGATGTAACGTTGGATGACAACAAGGATTTGGCGAACTCCAGTTCATCAAAGTTGACTACGTCTGGGGGCGTACCAAGCCAGGGTTATATTATTTGTGACTTGGGAATGTGACGAACACAATGTAGTGGTGACGAGCACAAGTGTATTGTGAGATGATAAGCTAATACAAGGGGTGAATTGGATAGATTTTTTGAACCCTATGTATGATCTTTGAGGTTCTATTTATAAAGTTTTGTCAAGCATGTGTTGCCTTGGCAAGTATGAGCTGGTAATTTCTTATCATGCACGAATGTATGTGGTGTTGTCATGTTTCTCGCCTTGCTCCTCTGGTCGACATCTGTATTTTCCGTAGTGAAGAAGTTTCCATATGCAAGAAGTTTCTGATTTGTCATCCAAGTGATAGTGGCTTTAGCAGGTGACCTGGCCTGGTGTTCGCCGTAGTGAGTTTGTTTCTGAGTGACTATTCTGCTCGCCTGGAAGACGCGGCCATAGGCCAAGCGTCTTGGTTCGTGCTTTCTGCTCGCCCTCTTGGGCGAGCAGGTTTCTCCTCTTTGCTCGCCAGGCGAGCAAGCTTCTTTGGTGTTAAGGTTTGCTTGGGTGTCAAAAATAGTCGAGCATAGATATCCGACCAGGGCGTTCGCTAGGCTTGACGAGCATGGGTGTTCGAGCAGAATGCTTACCAAGCATTAGTGTACACGCGTCCGATGAGTTGGCGAGCGTTTCTGGTTAATTAGTCTGCGTGGTCGTCATGTAGACACGTGTTGGATAGGTAGATCGACCGATCACAACAGTATCTTTATAAGATATTGTGATCATTCTAAGGGGTACGTATTAATTGGAGATCAAGGAGATGGAAGTGTGACTGAAATAGAATCACATAATGTAACTTTTCTAGAGACTAAATTTCCTAATAAGGGTGGCATTCGAAATGTTGAACCTATTTTTGAGATTGATAAAAATCACACTGTATCTGATCCAATTGGGAGTAATTTGACTAATAATGTGGATCTTGATGAGTGTATTCCAGTTGAGGATCAAATGGATCTTGACAAGAATATTTTATCAAAGATTTACCAAAACATCAACCTCGAAAAAGTATTAGGAAACATATGCCTAAAAGACATTATGACATAGAAGGGCACACCTTCTTTGTTTCTCTAGAAAATGGGGATGAATTTCCATTTGACGAGGATGAGCCTAAGAATGTGAAAGAGGCTTTGTCCTGTCCGGCAAAACAAAAATGGAAAAAGGCAATGGAAGAAGAAATGGATCTATGAGTTCAAATAAAGTTTGGGAACTTGTAGATCTTCCTAAGGGACGCAAAGCAATTGGGAATAAATGGATTCTCAAAATCAAAAGAAAGGCTGATGGGTCAATAGAGAGGTATAAAGCTCGTTTGATGGCAAAAGGTTTTACCCAACAAGAGGGTATTTATTATCAAGAAACCTTTTCACCTGTTGTGAGATTTGCCTCTATTCGCCTATTACTAGCTATGGTAGTCGGTATGGATTTAGAATTACATCAAATGGACGTTAAAACGGCTTTCCCCAATAGAGAATTGGATGAAGAAATCTACATGATTTGGCCTGTAGGATTTATTCTTCAAGGTCAAGAGGATAAAGTTTGTAAGTTGAAAAAATTAATTTACAGACTTAAACAAGCCTCAAGGCATTTGTATTTGAGATTTCATACTACTTTGATCTCATACAATTTCGTTACTTTAAACGAAGATCACTGTGTCTACGTTAAAACGATCCAATGATAGTTTTGTTTTCTATCACTATACGTGGATGATATACTTTTAGCTGGAAATGACAAAGAGTATTTTAAGACCATTAAAAATGGATATCTTAAAACTATAAAATGAAAGATATGTGTGAAGCAAAATACATACTTGGTGTAAAAATCCATAGAGATCGTTCAAAGAAGTTACTTGCACTGTCTCAAGAGACGTACATAAAGAAACTTCTAGAACGTTTCAAAATAGATAACTGTAAGCCCGTAGATACTCCTATTATAAAATGATGAAACATTAAGCCGTGACATGTGTCCCGAGACTCAAGTAGAAAAGAACAAAATGTCCAAAGTACCATACGCTAATGCGATTGGAAGTCTGATGTATGCAATGTTGTGCACACGTCCAGATATTTGTTATGTCGTTGGTCAGGTTAGCAGGTATCAATCTAATCCCGAAAAAAAGCACTGGATGACAGTTAAAACGATTTTCAGATACCTAAAAGGAACTGCAGATTATTGTCTTTGTTATCAAGGAAATAATATGACACTGAGTGGATATACAGACTCAGACTGGAGTGGTGATTTAGATGAATGTAAATTGACTTCTGGTTATGTCTTCTTGCTTAATAATGGAGAAATCTCATGGTGTAGCAAGAAACAAACTTGCATCGCACTTTCCACTATGGAAGCCGAATTTGTGGCATGTGCATCTGCAGTACAAAAAGAAATTTGGTTAAGGAGATTCCAGAAACATTTGGGAATTGCATACGCTCAAGTGAGAGCTATAACAATTCATTGTGATAATCAAGCTGCAATTGTTTACACGAAGGATCCCAAATATCATGGAAAAACCAAATATATTGGCTTGAAGTACAACTTTGTTAGAGATATTATAGAAAAGAAGAAAGTGATGCTTAAATACATTTCGACTCGATTGATGTTAGCAGATCCTTTTACTAAACCTATTACCAGAGATGCTTTTCTGAGACATGTTAAAGGTTTAGGTTTGCATAGGATATAACTTAATGCGAAGTGAATGTTGTATATTGTAAATGTAAATATTGTTATAAGTTGTTATAATTATGTTTACATGTATTGTGAATTATATGAAGTTTCATATAATAGTATGTCTACAAGTAAGATTGACTCTCTCATACGAGTACTCGCCTTTGACTTTTTGATATGTGCAAAGATGAGATTATATCATTTAAAATTATGATAATCGTAATAGATTTTACCACAAATCTATTTTACTTGTTATAAAGCTAAATCAAAGGATTATATAAACGATAGTGGGAGGATATCGAAGTTAAGTGTCGGAGATACACTTGAACTATGATTTACACGATGTTAAATATAACGATGACATACACTTCCATCCTGAGATGTTTAAACATCGTGACATGTGTTTTAATACCACATGTGCTAAATTGACCATAAGGAAATGAGAAAATTATTCATATATTCTCATTGTATGAGACCTTACGCCTCTTAAAATGTACCCTTAAGACTTTCAACTGAATTTCCAAGTCTTCACTTTAGTATTGCTACGTTAGCATGTTACCAATAGCTATGATTAATATAGCAATGCGGTACATGTCTAGAAAAATAGCTATAGTGGGAGTTTATGGATATTCTATGTGAAAGGAAGAATATCTTTATTAACACGTTCTACAGTATTCATTGACTAGTCAATTGAGTTGGGAACTCGATTATGGATACATAAATTTTATGAAAGATTGAGTATGCTCTAATTTTCAAAGGAATAATGAATAAAATAAAAGAGTTCTGGGGTATAACGAGTTTTGAAATCTTCATATAAAACTGGTTGAGTTGCTATATATCCTTAACAAGTATATAGCGAGAAAAACTCATATTCTTGAAGGTCACACGATTTGTTTGCATGTATGAAAAGGTGATATGTGATGAAATATAAAGTGAAGGAAATGAGTGTAAGATTCAAAATTACATGTGTGAGTGGGAGATGAAAATATTAATTAATATTAATTAATTATAATTAATTAATATAAATTAAATTATACACACATGTGTTTTGGGATCTTAGTTATGGATAACTATCCCAAGATTTGAATTTGATTTTTGAAATGAGAAAACCGCATTCACGGTTACGGTAAAAGGATTCTTTCCTTCTCATTTTCATTTTCTGGCTTAGGACGCCTCATTAGACTCACAGAGAAAATTCTCACGAGATCACTATACTAAATACGCTAAAAATGCTATTAAATTGTGGACATTGGAAGTAGTTCGCGTGATTGCGTTTCGGACCTGGGAATCACAGTTTGTACGTAGAATTCAACCCGGCTTCGTTGATTCTTCCGCTTAAATATTATTCCAGAAGAAAGGCATGTTCTCTTTTCTTGTAGGAATAATCTAACATTCACACTCTCAACACAATATATAATATCACATCAATCACTATAAAATATTAATTTGACATAAAGTAAAATCTCACCATATTCACCAAAAAAATTTAATTCATAGAATTTTGAAGTCATAACTTTCCCCGCACACCTAAATCTCAAAACAAACATACTCTTATCAATTTGTAACATTGTGTTATTTTTTAAATCGGATTGAAACCTATATTATACTTCTTCCATCTCAAACTTGTTTACTCATTTTCACAAACAGTACGTCCCAAATTTCTTACCCCTTTCCATAAAAAAGCAATAAAATAACTACGCATTTTTCAGCTATCCCCTTCTATCATCGCAAAATTACATCTCATGTCATTATTTTTACTCATAAAAAATTATCTAATTTAATAATGAAGTAGACAAAACGACAATACCTTTATTCAAACCACTTTATCACTTTAAATGATAATAAATAATTTTAATATTAAAATTTATGCCCAAAGAGTTAAACAAATTTAAAATGACAGGAGTACACAAAATTGACCAATTGCAACTTTAACTATTTTTTAAATTGCAATCGGAAAGTACAGACAATATAGATTGGAATCTTTGATAAAAGGATCGCATTACACTTTGTAAATTAAATATTAACTATACTAAGAGCATAAACATAATACTTACTCCGTCCCGTGATTATTGCAACACTTGTCTTATTTGGACATCCCAATATTATTATAACACTCCCAAAATGAAAACAAACATAATATTAATACACTCACGACACACTTATTTTAATTTATTCTACTCAAACTCACTTAAACCCATTTTACTTGGTTTGCGGTCCATTTTTGGTGTTGCAATAATCTTGGGACGGAGGGAGTATTAAATTTGTTATTGTATATGGTTTGCTTACTTTTAATTTAGGGTGTATTTTGAAATACGTAAAACAACTTTTAGACGCACATATTTTCAAAAATTGTGAGAGGGAGCTTTGAAAATAAGTGCTTCTGAAAGTTGTTGAAAGTGTGTGTTTAAAAGCACTAGTATCTTTAAAAAAGTGATATTAAGTGATTTTTGTAGCAAAATGAAAAATAAGGTGTGTTTTAAAATAAAGTGATTTTAAGAAGTGGTTAAATAGAAAAGTGTTTGTAAAAGAAGTACTTTTAATAAAGGTATTGTAGTATATTTCCTTGGGATGTGTGTAGAAGTGCTTAAATAGAAGCCAAAAGTTAGAAATTAATGCTTTGTAAAAGGAGCTAATAAGCACTTAAAGAAATAATTGCAAACAGGTTTTAAGTGCTTATTTTTAAAAAAGAAGTGCTTTTACTTTTGTTATTGAGTTTGCAAACGAGGCTTAAGTGTTTCAAAACACGCCCTTAGTATCACATTATCTTATAAGCTCTTTTCCAATAAAATAATAAGGACCATTTCATTAATGGATTATACTAATAAGTCTATACATATCAAATAACAAAATGTTGGGTCAAAAGTTGGACAAAAAAATTGTTATAATTTTCCAATAAAATTTTAAACATCTTAACAAATTTGATGTAGCTCAAATGGTATAACACATATTTTTTTATCTTCTTTGTATGCAAGAGTACAAGGTTCAATTCCCCATATCTACCACACATATATATTAATTATTTTTTAATATTTTCTAAATTATTAATATTATTTTTGAACTAGATCTATTTATACATATATAATAACAAAATATTATACCAAAAAAGAAAAAAAATCAATAAAAAAATTATTACAAATTTTTGAAGTAAATCTATTTAATACATATATAATAACAAAATATTATACCAAAAAAAAAAAAAAAATTCAACAAAAAATTATTACAAATTTATCATAAAATTTTAAAAGTGGCACATTAAAGATTAATAATATAAAATGTTATATTTTGTAGTTGATACAGATATATTTTTTTTTAAAAAAATCAGTTACTCTTTCCATCTTTTTTTAGATTGCTCACTTGATTTGACACAGGTTTTGATGAGAAAATTCTTTATTAATATTTGAAGGTAATAAAATAACTTTTTGATAAGGGTATTTTGTCAATTTTAGTGAATAAGATAAAAAAATAAGTTAATTTTGTATATAATTATTAGTGACATGTGATGTAATTTAGTGATGTTTGTAAGAGGTAGCATGAACTATATAGTTACTTTATTGCTATTTTGAGTATGTTATAAAAGATGGAACTTTTTTGGATTTTGAGCAATCTAAAAAAGACGAGAAGTATTGTATATATGAAAATGTATAATTTATTTATTTATTTATTTGTATGATAATATTATATGATATTTGATTTAAATTGATTATTTTAATTACCATAAATTAGTTGCATGAGCTATTGACGTTAGACTTAAATTGTTAGTTGAATAATTTTTAATTAAATTATTAGTTGACGTTATTAGTTGAATTGTAAAATGACACTGGGTTGGTTGTGATAAAGCTCAATTTATTTACTTATTTGTATGATTCTTTTATAGGATATAATATTAAATTGATTAGTCCAATCATGGACGGATCCAGAAAACTTTCATGACGGGGGCACAAAAATAAATAATATAACAAGTAGATTTTCCTGTGAAACTGGGTTCACGTGAATTCTATTTTTTTAGTGTCACGATTATGCATATACAGTTATACACTATTACTATCTTAAAAAATATTTAATTTTTTAAATAGTGGTAGTGCATATACATAACAGATGTACAAATTTTTTTAGATGAAATATTTGCATGATTAACTAATTATAACACTTTAAAAAACTCATTTAAGTCATTATATACATATAATATAAGTATTACTCTTAATAATTATAATATATATAAAATATACTTAAAAAAATATGGGGCATGTGATCCCAACATAGGACACGTAGGTTCATCATTGAGTCAAATTACTATGAATTAGTTGCATGTACAATTCACATTAGACCTTGGATTGTAAAACGATATTGGGTTGGTTGTGATGAAACTTAATAACCATATTTTTAAAAGAAAATATTAATCGAGACTAACTTAGGACAAAGAGTGTTGATTTCGGGAATGACACTGTCGTCATCAGATAGTAGACTCTATTTAACATCTTAGAAAGATAATTTTGACTAATGATATCTTATGATGTGATCATTAATAAGAATTATAGATAATTATTAAAAATCTTGAACTTTCTTAAGGAGATTAATTTCAATCATGGGTAGTTATATGTTATCATGTTCAGAGTAACTAAAGGGGACAATTTGAAAATTTTGACATGCAATGGGAATTGGGAAGACGATAATAGGTGATAATCAAAGTGGTTTAGAAGGAAATAATTTAAAATTGTAAAAAAATATATATATCTTTAATGTTGCATTATTTAACAATGTCTTTAATCCTTTCGAGAGAAAAAAACAATGTCTTTAAAGTTGCATTATTTAACAATATAAAATTTTTAAGCAGTTGGAGTGTTATCCATTTCTCATGCCTAATTATAAAAGCAAAATATGTTCATAAATCGTGCGTTGCATCTAAATGAAAAAAATATTTAAAAAAATGAAAAAAGGTACTTATTATTATTATAAGTAAAATATTTTTTTATAATTTATTTTACACAAAAATGAATACATTTTATATTATGTTCATTTTATACTCACAAACCATGCAACGCACGGGTGATATACTAGTTTTATAAATAATATCAAGTGAAGTTGTTGTCCACGACATAATTGGGATGCATAGTAGTACATATTATAACTTTTTTCTATTTTCGTAATGTATTAAATTGAATTAGTAAGTTAAGATTTTAATGTATATATAAAGGCAAAGTTTCATATGAAACTGGTTTACCTTGCACCACTTATACTATTGCTTATAAAAATTAATACTATAGTTGATATAGTATTAGTTTTTATAAGCAATAGTATGAGTGGTGTATGGTAAACCAGTTTCACATAAAACCTTCTCATATATAAACAAGTGTTAGTTATTTTGATCAAGTTAAAAGTTTCGCGTAAAGTCCTTGTGTGAATATTCAAATAATATTAATTATTTTATTAAAAAATATTAGTTTGATAGTAATAATAATTTCATGAAAAATATATATTTTATAGTATTAGTTGTTTCATTAAAAATATTAATTTAATAATATTATTTACTAAATAGTACTCCCTCCTATTCAAAATATAAGTCGTTTTGTCTTTTTAATTATTTATCTATTATTTGATGTTTTGGTTTTTATTTCCCTAAACTGTCCTTATTTATTACTCTTTCACTTTTTTTTTGGTAAGCTTTTCAATAATTAAGGCATGTCATTAAAAAAAATTATCATTATATAAGGACAATTTTGGTATAATTTTTCCATATTAATACACGTGCAAAAAGCCAAAACATCTTACATTTTGAATATGAGGGAGTATTCGTTATTTTACTATAAAATGATAGTTGTAATTAATTGGAGTAAAATTATTTTATGTAAGACTGCATCTTTGATAAGTTATTACTAGTTTTTAAGGGGTGTTTGCAAAAGAATTATAAGTGATTATTTTTTTATAGTCACCTAAAATTGTGCTTTGAAATATTTTATTTCTTTTTTATTAGAATAAATAAGCTCTCAAAAGCTATAATCTAAAAGTTTCAAAGGGGGTGATTTTAGCTATTTATTAGTTTTTTTAAATATTTTTAACTTTTTTTATAAATACTATCAATTTTTATGCATAACAATAATAATTTCTATACATAATAGTGTTATTAAAAAAATCGAGTTCATGGTGAATTCAGGTTCACACAATTTTTTGTCCATGAGGAATATGAGAGAAAAATTAAAGTCATCGAATATTTTCATAATTTTAATTAAATATTATACATATACACTAATATAGAAACAGTATAATTTTATGTACACAATATATATATATATATATATATATTTAAATTTGAGAGTGTTCTATTTGTATATTGGGTAAAACATCAAGAAATTATATATATATTCAACTGAATAAATCTTCCATTAAATTTAGATAAGATTTTTGACAAATATCAAATAATTCAATCAATTAGCTTGAGAATCATAAAATAAAATTAATTGAAAACAATGCACAACAAGAGCTGATGCCCAAAAATAAAGTAAATTAAAGGGAAAGGGCCTAGGGCCCAATCTGCAAAAAGCCATGATGTCCAACCCACACGTAAGCTATCAAGAAAATAGCTAATGAGGTTTCTGTGGGCGAGGCAATTCATAATGTTTTTTTTTTCTTTCGAAAGGAAGGTAATTCATAATGTTAAGATATATATACATATATATAATATGAAAAAAATTTGGATATGGGGTACAGCCACTACTATGAATTGGGATTCACGTGATTCTCTTTTACGGGTGTTACTATTATACATACGCACCATTAGTACTGTTATGTTTATATATTGTCACTATTTTAAATATTTGATTTCTTAAATAATAATAATGCATATATATAACAGTGCAGTGCATATGCATAATAATTCAAAATAGAATATGTGAACTCCGACTACGTAAGTTTTTGTCATTCAAAATTAAAGTGATAGAAAGAAATATCTTATGTCAGAAAATGAAAATACACGTTGAATGTTGGCGCGTCGCTTTGAACCACTACAATGTAGAAATATAACTTGAACATAACACCAAGAATAAATAATACTACATACATCCCAAATTCGATTGCCACATTATTGTGTGATCATGTTTTAAGAAAAAGTGATAAAGTGATAAACTGTTGGGATATAAAGAGTTGTTTATTAATATTTTATGTGATAAAATGATGGATAGTTGGGGTTAAAAAGAGTTGTTTATCAGTATTTTATGTGATAAAATGATAAAATATGTATTTCCATTTAAGAAAAGTGGTAATCAAATATGGGGCCTTTGAAAACAGAAATGTGGCAATCGAGTTTGGGATCGGAGGGACTATAAGTACACAATCAATAAATAAAATTGATTTACGAAGGATTGATGAATAGGAAAACTCAGCTACCTTTGCAGCTACCTTATATAGCTCAAGAGCAAAAACAAAGGAATTTTGTTGTATGACTACCAGAGAAGAAAATGGAAACAGCATGAAATGTGAAGTAAATAATGGTAACAATGTCGGATTTCAGTCTCATTAAGCCGGTTAACGAGCGCAGACTACAATAAAATAGAGAATTACCACGAAACTTTTTTCAATATAGCTACGAAATTTTCAACAAAAATAATTATATTCTTAAATAGTGTGGATTGTCTACGACTTTGTCTACAAGTTTTTCGAGTATATTCCAGATTTGGTCCCAAGAGAATGTCTTGAATGCAAAATGGTCTATTTTTTCACATTTTTTGTCTCATGCGAATTTTCCTGTAAATGCTTATGTTTTAGGTGTGATAGACAACAATTATTAACCGCTACCATAGGTGGTGTCAGTGGTGGAGCCACTATGAGGCCAAGGGGGTCACTGGGCCCCCCTGGCCGTTTGAAACTTTAATATATATATTAGTGTATATTATAAATCATTAATTTATTTTGTGGTCAAATGGTATGAGGGCGGCCTTAAAATGCAAATGTTTTAGTGTTCAAGTCCTAAACACTGTATTTTTTTATTTAAATTTTAAAGTGTGCCTTTTTTTCATGTGCGCACTCTTAGTGTATTTTAAAAACGTGTGACTTGTTATACTGAAAAATTTAACTTATTTACGCTGAATCGTGCAACTATTAATATGGAAAAATAATTGCACGGTTCAGTCTAAATAAATTACACTTTTCTGTATAACAAGTCGCACAATTCTAAAATGCACTATTAGTGCACGATGCACCTAAGTGTACATGAGACCTTGGGCCCCCCTCGACAAATTTCCTGGCTCCGCCACTGGGTGGTGTAAACCGCTCTAGTAGGTGTAATGAGGTTAACAATCAACCACTTATGACATCGATTTGTTTGCTATCACACATACAATCATACTCTATCGATGTTTGATCTTAAAGGAGATCTTCTATAATTTCGCACCTGGGGGGTAAATTCTGGTTTTGCCCAATCATTAATAACTCGATTATCTTTAGATAATACTAGTAGATAGAAACAACATTTGTAAGAAGTCCTAATAAAATCAAGGAATATAGCCCTATCAGTCATCCACACAAGAACAAATACAATTTTCTTAAAAAAAACTGCTAATGAAGGAAGAATTTCGGAGGACAAGAGACTTAGGGCTAAAGAGAGAGTCAACTGTTATCATAACTCGTAAGTAGCTACAATAACAGTTAATAACTGATGTCCAACAACACACTTTTTAATATCACTACGGTTAAAAATCATTGACTATCAACGACTTTAGCAGAGTTGATGGATGATGAGAGGTACAAATCTGAAAATTAACTGAAATTAAGGAAATTCATCCCTATCCGAATGGTCCATCCCAAATCAAATTCTGGGAATATATTTGCGAGTGTGAAACAAAAATAAGCTCTAATAGAACTTTGTGAACCAAAAACTATAGAAATGATCAAAACCACACCAAAATGAATTCACAATCCAGATGAATGATATATCATATATATATAATCAAAGGCAAACTTGCACGAGACATAGTATATTTTAATCATATGATGTTTTAACACTTTGAAATTGGTGGATGTTAATTTCTACTAATTTGTATTACGTCTCATATAAGTTTTTATCGTATAACTATATATCAAATACAATGAAGCTAATTACTCGCCTCAGCCACCGCAGCCGCCACAGCCACCACTACCATAACCATAATTCCCCCAGCCTTTTCCTGCATCATCATCATCACGTGTCTTTTTGACAGCTGGCTTGCCGGAGCCGCCGTCGGCGCAACCAAAGATGAGCACACACATAAGAGCAACCATGGAAATAATTACCAAAAAACCACAGCTGGCCAAAAAGAGATAATTAGAGTTGCCACCTTCATTTCCAAATTTCTTGCTATATGTTAATATTGCTAAAACTCTAGCCATTATCTTATTATAAGCAATCTAATTTTAACTGGACAATACATACGTGCTATATATATGTGTGTGTAATTGTTTGTGATTTTTCTGAATTAATGGATAGGTAATTAGGTATGAATTGGATAAATTGCATTGACAATTGACAATTGACAAATATGTTATTCAATAATAAGGGCGATTGAAATTTCCTTGGAAAGTGAGTGAAATTTCCAAGATATTTTTGTACGCTTTGTGAATTTTCTTTCTAGAATAACCACCACAAAATATATATGTGTTATTTAAAAAGGGGGTTGGAGAGGGTTTTAAAGAGGGATAACTGTTTAGACAGGGTTTTAAAGAGGGAAAATATATATCTCCAAAATGTGAGTCGGGAACTGTTTAACGAGGGATTTTTTAAACCCTCGTTAAATTAAAGAGGGTTTTGGCGAGGGACTGACGCGTGTCAGATTGGCGAGGGCTGGCAACCCTCGCCAAATTAGCATCTAAAAGAACGGTCGCCAAAAGCGTCACACATTTAACGAAGGCCTAAAAACCCTCGCTAATTTTGCACGCAAAATTAGCCGACGCCTAAAAACCTCGCTAATTTTGCACGCAAAATTAGCGAGGGTTCAGGGCCCTCGTCTAATTGTACGAGCCTTTTAACGAGGGTATATAGCCCTCGTTAACTGTAAGAAAAAATCAAAATTGAAACTGGGGGGATTCGAACCTGCGTTGCAAGTCGTCTAAGGCACCCACACAACCACTGGGACACGCGGCCCAACTATTGTAGCGCATTATTTGGGCGTTTTTCGCCCCCATGGTGAATCGAATACGCGACCTCCCGGTATGTGGAGGCCTTGCGTGTTTCGCCAAACCGTTTAGACACGGCTTGTTACTTGTCAATAATGTCTTTATAATTGTATATATTATATATATGTATGTATTGTATATTTATGTATTATTTCTTAAATATGTATGTATTATGTTATGTATTATATATTATATATGTCATTTCTTATATATTTATTATATATGTCATTTCTTATATATTTATTATATATATGTGATTAAAATATTTATAATAAAATTAAAAATATATAATTTATATTCTTTGATATATTTATTAACATGATTAAATTTTTTTTTTTAAATTTTTTTTTTAATATTCTATATATATGTACACTATTAAACATGGCTTCAACTCTTCACTCTGATAATGAATTATTTTAAGTGTTATGGAGTGTAAGTGTGAAAAAATGGACTAAAAATCCTATGGGACCAAAAGTGTCATATTTTTCCTCCAAAAAATCACTCACGTTCTTTTGTTGACTAGAAATCCTATGGGACCAAAAGTGTTAACGGAGTTAATAGAAAAAGTGACGGCGGGACCAAATGTGTAAAAATTTTGGGCTACGGGACCAAAAGTGTAAGGTTTTGGACCAAAATCGTGAGGGGGTGTGTCATGTGGGACCAAAAGTGCGAAAAACTCATTAACTAACACTATATATATATAAACTCATTTTTATTAAAATAACACTTGTTAATAAAATTGTTAAATAATCACTTTTATATTCTCTTTTACTATATTAAATAACACGTGCACATGTATATATGCTTGTATTGATCGGTTTTTATTAAAATATTTTAAAAGAATTTGTCAAATAATCACTTTTATATTCTTTTTTCACTATTAACCTACATGTGCACACACACACACACACACATATATATATATATATATATATATGTATATACGTACTAAATCTCATAGACCAATTCTCATAAACTAATCAGAGAGATCCATCAATAATATTCATAACTAATAATGATCATAACAAACAAATGTGACAAATATTCAAAAACTAATAAAAAAACATAACAAAGTATTCAGAAATATAAAATCATCAAGATAGCTATCAGTCATTCAAATCTACATCATTATCATCATGAGGCTGATATTTATTGTTGGGATTAACTGTTGGGGTTATACTGGAAAGTATGTTTTTACTTTGTATAACCAGACTGAATTTCTGTCTTATTTACTGAATAAATTATTTATCACTGATGCTTTAAATATCATTGAATGTTACATATATTTAATGCATAACTGTTCAATAAATAGTACGTGTTACATTGTAGTTAATTTAGTGATACCAGATCACAGAAGATCTAGCAAATCTGTCTAATGATTCAAAGCTGGCAATTCCGTGCAAGTCCGTAATTGGGGATTACGTGGATACCGTAGTAGAGAAATCTGCTCTCGAGTTACTGTAAGATTTCTCGTTATGATTATTGTAATCTGTATGCAATTAACTGTTCGTTGTTGGTGAACTTAATTTCCGTTGAGCATGTGATTACGTGTTTTACGTGCCTCTAAATTCCAACAGTGGATACCATAGTTGAGGAATCTGCTCTACAACTGTTGTAAGATTTCTCGTTATGATTATTGCAATCCTTTTGTGCAATTAACTGTTCGTTGTTGGTGAACTGTTCTATTCCGTTGCGCATGTATTACGTGTTTAGGTGCCTCTATTTTCCCACCAGAATTCACGACCCAAATGGAAATGAACAAACCATCGTGAAAGGTTGAAGTGCAAGACTCAGATTGACTTGTCTTGACCAAGAGATTGCACTAGTGCATTATGATGCACAGAACAGGACCTATAGGAGGACAAATTCTTCAGCACTGAATATAGAAGAATTAGACCTCAGTGGTTCATTATTTCTTAATCTCCGTCCCTTAAATAGGATCTTGTGGAATCAATAGCAATTGCTTTGACTTATGATGGGAAGAGGATCAGTGAGATTCAATACCTTGTATCTTGGGCAATGTTATTGGTTACACGACGATTGCTAAGATTTAATACGGTGAAACATGTGCAAGTACGTTTTGTTTGATTTGTCCCCTAGGGAGGCTCAAAAGTTTTATCATACCAAATCTTGCAAGTGGAATTAATTTTCCGGTATGGATAATAATGTTGAGTCGTTCCTTGACCAAGGAAAAAAATGTTAATTAATATTAAGCTATTTCAGTGGCCTAAATTAATTAATGGACTAGATAATCTTAAACACGGGAAATAATAACCTGGAGCCATATTAACAGTAATATGGGTTAAGATGGATAGTGCAATATTAATTATGTAGTGGGATTAATTAATATTTATGGGCTTGAATAATATTATGGCTAAATATTGGAAATTCAAAGACCATTGGAAGGTCCAATCTTAATTTTCCTAAAGGTCCCTCAAGTAGCCCAAACATAAAGTCCAGTAACTGAAAAATGGTGTTTAAAATAAAATAAATTATTGTTGCCTAATTTTTTTAATATTTTTTTTTTCAAAAATTATGAATAAAAGAGGGAGAAATATTTTCTTTGAATTTTGTTATGGAATGAGAATAAGTATTCTTGGATTACAAGACTATCTCATTAAATTCAAGAAATCTCCCACTTGGCTATTTATAATGATATTTTTGAAAATTCCATAACATAAGGAGGAGAAGATTTTATTTGGAAGATATTTTAGGAAATAGAATATATTGGATATATTCAAGATTGTTTCTTGAAGAAGAAGCAAGGAAATTTCTCAATCACCTAAAACCCTAAAATTTTCGCCCCCCCCCCCCCTTTGTATTATAAATAGGGGATGAAAAATTCATCCCCAATGCAATTTCATGGTTTGGAAAAATTAGAAATCCACAAAGGTGGTGCAACATAATTTTATTTTTCCTTTTGTTAATTGTTCGCGAGCATCCTACCACCGGATTGTTGGACAAGGACGAGGGAATACTTGAGAAGGTCTTTTGGTGTGTTCGTGTGAACGGGATCCATCTTCTTAACGGTTGTCACTCCGAGAGGTTAGTTCACTTAAACTCCTAGCAATTTCGCATGCGTAGGATTTATGTGACGAACTTGTATACATGATTTGTTGTTGAATTATTATTTGAATTAATATAGGATTAATTCATGCTAGTAATAATTGTTAGAATTAAATTTGTATTTAAATATTCATCCCGAATAGATCCGTGCAAATAATTCCCCAACAAATGGTATCAGAGCCACGGTTTTGGGCTCTGATTTTTTAAATTGTAATTTAATTCGTTGTTCATTGAATTTGAAATTGGATAGTTGAATTGCTAGATCTTTTTTGCAAGTATCCAATTGTCATGGTATTTGATGAATGTTTATTTATGCATGCATATAAATTGTGGTTTTTAATTCGATACGTTCGAATTAGTTTTACCTCGTGAGAAAATCCACGAGTAGATTAGGGTTTGTTTGATTTGATCAATGTAATAGACTAGTCTAGATCTAGGTTTTTTTTTTGTAAATAAATTATAACCGGATCGAGAACGAAGACGAAGAATTAAAGACAGGAGACCAAGTGCCCTGACATACGCGAGCCAAGGCACGGCGTTAAAGTCTCAAAGCAGACGGGTCAACCGAGAGGCCACGGCTGCCAGGCTGCCATCCGCCAGGTTCGTGGTTGAGGCGCTTGTCTTGCCAAGGTCATGAACGTGTTTCGAGCACGCAGGGGGGCGAAGTGCACGCACACGCGGGCACAAACTCGCAGCGGGCTGAAGCGCAGCGCGCGAAGGCGGGGCGGGTATGTGATCAATCAAAGCCGCAACGAAATCACGCAGGGGCATAAGGCGATGGGGCGGGCGGGCGTCTGCGGATCCTTTCCTTGCTTAAGTCTTCGCCGAGCGACGGGCGGAGATGGCCGGCCTAGACGCGGGCATGCGCACGTAGATACGTTTTTTGGGTCTTGAGCTACCCAATGTCGGACGTCGTTTCGGACCTAGATGGAGGACATTATAAAGAAAATGTTGAGGACGAGTGGGAGCCTTTCGAGACGAACGATGAAGGCTATGAAGACGATTTCTCAAGATCAAGACATGACAAAATTAACCGTGACAATTGGATATATGTGTCCAATATGTTTAATTTTTATTTTGATGTTTGCTTTATTTTTCGTGCGTATTTAATTATGTTTGAATATGCAATGCATGAGAAATTGTTTTGAAAAAAAAAATCTCACTTTCGAAAATTACTAAGTATGTTTTAAATAATTAATTGACAATTTTATTCCGGATAATAAAATTGAATTAATTTTGACCTCCATGATTTATTTATTTGTGAATTCTTTTGGAGAAATTCCCCCCACGGGACGGCCAAAATATAGTTTTCACATGAATGAATTTCAAACGGATGATTGTTGATTATTATTAGTGGCGACGATGACCCTCCCCACGAGGCTCGTTCAAAGCGAAATAATAATTCTGTATTTAATCATGGTTATTACTTAGGTATGAAATTGATATGCATATACTTCCCCGAAGTCCCTGTCAATTTTATATTGGTCAAGTGAGAGCCAACTATTAATCTGGATATTAAAGGTTTGTAATTGTTTTCTTGTTTGTAACCTGCTTGAATGTGTTTAAATAATGACCCACCCCACATGGTTTATTTCAACTGTTTTAAGATGTTGGCCGATGCTTGTTCATATTTTTTTGAGATTTTAATATGATACATGTGATCGAATTGTGTGATGATTTTGTGCTTATGCAAATCGTTGTTTATTTCAGTTCAGCATGTCGCAACCTTTTAATCTACTGTTAATATATTTAAAGTCAATAAAATTGTTTAGGAAACTATGTTTATTGGAAACAATAACTTATGATTGTCTTATCTGCACAAAAGCACAAGTGGATTCTTGACACACCAAAAACCAGATGAGTCAACTGACGAGTCAAAAATGTGGGACTCATCAGATCACCTTGCGAGAGATGGTGTCGTTGAAAATGGTGGAGGACAACCTCGTAAGGGATTACGTCCTCAAAATTGATGGCTCATCTGAAAAACTTGAGGTTCTGGGTACAAATTATGATTTGGAGACCCTGATTGTTTTGGTACTCCACTCTCTGCCCAAAAGTTTTGAGCACTTTGACCTTGCTAGCTAATTTGTTGCAATCTTTGGTCTCGGCAGAGACGTTGATGGGGCACCAAACTCAAGTTTTGACGGCAAGTGGTCTGTCTTCATCTTCTAGGCCAAGGGAAGGCAAGAAGAAGAAGAGGACCAAAAGCCATAAGCAATCAAACTCAATTGTTGCCAAGGACAATGGTAAGATGAGGGATGCTGGTGGTGTCAAGGAAAATCCAAAAGGGAAGTGCTTCAACTGCGGTGAAGAAGGACAATAAAGGTTTGCCTGTTCCAACCCCAAAAGGGCCGGAAAGAAAGGTAACTCTCACGCACTAGTTGTTGAAACTTGTTTAGCGGCGTATGCTTCCCATTCATGGGTAGTTGATACGGTATCCGTTGACCATGTTTGTTTCACGTTACGGGGTTCAAGCGGACTCGACAACTTAGTGGGAGTGATATCCTCATCACACTAGGCGATGCTACGAGAGTGGCAGCTGAAGCAGTGGGAGAAGTGTAGTTGTCTTCTGAAGACAAAGTTTTAATTTTGAGAGATGTTCTTTCGTTCCTAGTTTTAGAAAGAATTTGATTTCAGTTTCTAAACTTTTTCTTGATGGATATTCGGTTACTTTTAATAAATTTGTTACCATTACTCTAAATAATGAGTTTATCTGTCATGGAACGTTGTCGAATAATCTCTACACGATTAACTGTGCACACCACTCATGAAATGCATCCTATAACACATCGACTATTTTGGATAAAAGAAAATGTTCATCAGACGTGAACGAAACACTTCTATGGCATCTAAGACTAGGTCATATTAATCCAAAGAGGATCCAAAGGTTGGTCCAAGATGGTTCGTTGGAGTCTCTCCAGGTTGAACCATTTCCAACCTGCGAATCGTGTTTGGAGGGTAAAATGACCAAGAGGGCATTTGGAGCCAAGGGGAATAGAGCCAAAGAAGTGTTAGAGATCGTTCACACCGATGTATGTGGTCCAATGTCAATCAAAGCAAGAGGAGGCTATGAGTATTTCTTTACTTTTATCGACGATTACTCGAGATACGGATACATTTACCTTATGAAGCATAAATCTGAGACCTTTGAAAAATTCAAAGAATTTAAGGCTCAAGCAGAGAATCATAGGGAAAAACATATCAAGTCTCTACGATCTGATCGTGGAGGCGAATACCTCAGCGATGAATTCTTGAACTACTTATCGGATGAAGAGATTGTATCCCAGTTAACTGCACCCGGAACCCCTCAACAAAACGGGGTTGCAGAACGAAGAAACAGGACTCTTTTAGAAATGGTCAGGTCAATGATGAGTTATGTGGATCCACCCAAATCGTTTTGGGGTCACGCCTTGGAAACGACGGCCTACATTCTAAACTTGGTGCCATCCAAATCGGTTCCCAAAATTTCTAAAGAATTGTTGACCGGCCGCAAGCCCAGTTTAGGACACATGAGAATTTGGGGATGTCTGGCATACGTGCTGGATAAGGAAGCCGGTAAATTGGATCCAAGATCAGAATTAAGGTTGTTTATAGGATACCCCGAGGGAATGAAAGGGTGCATGTTCTATGGTCCCGAAGATCAAAAGGTGGTAATCAGTACACACTTTAGATTTTTGGAAGAAGACTATATGAACGACAAGAAGCCCAAAAGTGAGATTACCTTGAATGAGCTAAAGAGGCTTACCTCAATGCCAACTATACAAGTCGATATACCAAACGACACACTTACACAATCGGAACCTCGTCGCAGTGAGAGGGTTATCCGGCAGCCCGGGAGATTCATGGGGATAGGAGAGTCTTCAGACTTGATCCCCGGCAAAAATGAATCAGACCCATGGACTTACAAAGAGGCAATCCATGACAAGGATGCAGATTCTTGGCAAACAACAATGAAAGCCGAAATGGGTTATATGGACCAAAACAAGGTGTGGGAGCTCGTCGAACCACTTAATGGGGTCAAACTCATTGGATGCAAGTGGGTATACAAGAGAAAAAGGGGATCGGACGGAAAGGTAGAAACCTTCAAAGCTAGACTTGTGGCAAAGGGTTACACTCAGAAAGAAGGGATCGACTATAAGGAAACCTTTTCGCCTGTAGCCATGCTAAAGTCCATCCGCATTCTCTTGTCGATAGCTGCGCATCTCGATTTTGAGATCTGGCAAATGGATGTCAAGACAGTTTTCCTCAATGGAAGTCTTGAATAATAAATATATATGCAATAACCCGAAGGCTTCATTGAAAAAGACCAAGAACATCTTATTTGCAAGCTCAAAAAGTCCATCTACGGACTGAAGCAAGCATCACGTGCTTGGAACCAATATTTTGATCAAGTTATAAAGTCTTACGGGTTCGATCAAAACGAGTTCAAAAGTTGTGTGTACAAAAAGTGTGTCGGAACTGCATTGGTATTCTTAGTACTATACGTAGACGATATTCTGCTCATCGGAAACGATGTAAAGGTATTGTCAGAAGTAAGGGCATGGCTGTCAAAATAGTTTGATATAAAGGACTTAGGGGAAGCCGGTCACATCCTTGGGATCAAAATCACTCGAGATTGCGAGAAAATGATGATAGGCTTATCGCAAGCCTCATACATAGATACTGCCTTGAAGCGATTCAGCATGCAAGATTCCAAGAAAGGCTTCGTACCTTTCAGACATGGAATCCATCTATCCAAAGAAAAATGCCCTAAGAAGCACAGGGGGATAGATGACATGAAAGGCATTCCTTATGCTTCGGCTGTTGGAAGCCTCATGTATGCTATGCTGTGCACGAGTCCAGATATTTGCTTTGTCGTTGGCATGGTAGCAAGATATCAGAGTAATCCAGGGAAAGAACATTGGACTGCAGTTAAAAACATTCTTAAGTATCTGAAAAGAACTCGTGATAGAATGCTTGTTTATCAGTCAAACAGCCTGGTTCCCATCGGATACACGGACTCGGATTTCCAATCAGACCTAGATTCCATAAAATCTACCTCGGGTAGTGTGTTTTGCATGGGTGGAGGAGCTATGACATGGAGAAGCGTTAAGCAGAAATGCATAGCAGACTCTACCATGGAAGCCGAATACGTAGCTGCTTGCGAGGCAGCGAAGGAAGCGGTATGGCTCAAGAACTTCCTAGTGGACTTGGACGTAGTACCGAATTTGCCCAGCACCATCACAGTCTACTGTGATAATGCCGGAGCAGTTGCAAATTCAAGGGAATCGAGAGCCCACAAGGCCAGGAAACACATTGAAAGGAAATACCATCTTATACGAGAAATCGTTAAGAGAGAAGATATAGAGGTGGTAAAAAAATCGCGTCAGAAGACAACCTAGCATATCTATTCACAAAGGGTCTGCCTCAGAATACATTCGAGAGACATGTGGAAGGAATGGGTGTCAAGACCGTTGCCAATCTGCTTTGAGTATAAGTGAGAGATATTATTAGGTTCGTGTAGGTGTAATGTAGATTCTACACGAGACATGTTGTAGTATACTTAAAAGCAGACTTTGAGTATAAGTGGGAGATTGTTGACATTATATTGGAAAGTATGCTTTTACTTTGTATAATCACACTGAGTTTCTGTCTTATTTACTGAAATAAATTATTTATCACTGATGCTTTAAATATCATCGAATATTACATATATTTACTGCATAATTGTTCAATAAGAAGTACGTGTTACATTGTAGTTAATTTAGTGATACCAGATCACAGAAGATTAAATTTACAGTCTCTTGTAACTAAAAGTACACATTCACAACCTAGATGGAAATGAACAAACCATCACGAAAGGTTGAGGTGTAAGGCTCAGATTGACTTGTCTTGACCAAGAGATTGCACCAGTGCATCATGATGCACTGAACAGGACCTACAGGAGGATAAATTCTTCAGCACTGAAAATAGAAGAATTAGACCTCAGTGGTTCATTATTTCTTAATCTCCGTCCCTTAAATAGGATCGTGTGCAATTTCATGTTTTGGAAAAATTAGAAATTCACAAAGGTGGTGCAACATAAATTTTATTTTTTCCTTTTGTTAATTGTTCGCGAGTGTCCAACCACCGGATTGACGAGCAAGGACTTGGGAATACTTGGGAAGGCTTTTTGGTGTGTTCGTGCAAACGGGATCCACCTTCTAGACGGTTGCCACTTCAAGAGGTTGGTTAACGTAAACTCCTAGCTTTTCCGCATGCGTAGGAATTATGTGACGAACTTGTATGCATGATTTGTTGTTGAGTTATTATTTGAATTAATATAGGATTAATTCATGTTAGTAATAATTGTTAGAATTAAATTTGTATTTAATATTCACCCCGAATAGATCCGGGCACACTATTCCCCAACATAGCTTTCAACCTCTTCCAACGATTGAGAAGATCAAAATATCATTTTTTTCCCTCGATTTCTACTTTTCTTTGATGTCATTTTTATCCTCAGCCTGCTCATCCCATAAGACTTCCCTCTAACAAAAAAATATATAAACGACATTAAATTAAGTAGCTAGCTAGTTAGAAATATATAAAATTATGAGATTAGTTAACATATTTATACCTGGAAGGTTTCCCACCACTCGTCTTTCCTTTGATCGGACACCTTGGCGAAAGTGTAGTCATCCAACTCCATGTCTTTGGACATGATATATCTAATTATTCTTGATACCTTATTAGAGGGCATCAACCTGTAAAAAAAAAAATGTTACACACACACATATATATATAATTAAATATTATTGAAATAAATTTGTTCTAACATACACTCCCTGCCACGTCCAGATAACTAGTCTGGTGGATTGTGGAGCATGGTCGGCCAACTGCGCAACCTCTTGTTCCTCGTTCATCGATTCTTCATTCGTATCATTATCTGCCTCTTCGTTCATCGATTCATCTGAACCCAGATTTGGTACTGGTACTTGAGTAGTCTCTTCATCTTCTTTATTCTCGAGGGATGTGGAACTAGATCTACTTGATCTGCCTCTGCCAAATATACAGTTGCGCAATCCTCACAAACCTCTAGCCATCTGTAACATTGGTTAAATAAATTAAATATTTGAAGATGGATAAGAATAATGCATAATTAAAACAAGTGCACATCATCATATAGTTAAAATAACTCACTCCACAACACACGTATATATGTATCACAACACATCATCAAAACATATAGTGGTGTACACAACAAAGACATATAATAATTAATTCTTCTTCTTCAACTAGTGTAGAGTTCGAATCTACCAAAACGACAGGATCATCACATGTTTGAACATTCATTTGGGATGATATGTCGTCCTCTTGGAATGGGGGAAGCTCTAGTTTTATATTTCTATCAATTTCCACTAACGATCTCGGCTTGGTGGTGCAAACAGCCCACCAATCTCGCCCCTGCACAGATCCGGGGTACTTGCAATAATAAACTTGACTGGCTTGACTTGCTAGCACGAATTGATCAAAATGGTTGTATCGTCCTCTCGGATTAACGTCCACGAGTTTATAATTAGGATGTACTCTTGTTCCTCGTGGCACAGTTGGATCAAACCACTCACACTTGAACAACACTACTTTTCTTTCAGTAAGTCCGGGATATTCGAATACCACAACCTCCTCGAGTATCCCGTAGAAATCATTCTCATTTGAATTGTTGTTTGTTCCCTTAATGCAAACTCCACTGTTCATAGTGGCTTTAGAGGCGTCATAAGCTTGTGTGTGAAATTTGAAACCATTCACGTAATATCCTTGGTACGTGGTGACACTACTAAGAGGACCGCCCGAAAGATTGCATATAAACTAATTTTGAATATCATTGTTCTTCACCTATATATATACAATTGACGTATTATCAGATTAATGTATACAGTGTTTTATATTATACAATTGATGTATTATCACTTACAAGTAGATCAAACTATGACGCGAATTCCTTTTGAATAAAATTATCTTTTTCAACATTCGATAGAGTCGGTTGAACAATCTGTAGCTGCTGGAAAAACAGTACAATTGTTGCGATGAGAACTTGCAATAATTAATTAATATCATTGCAATTGTAAATTAAAAATTAATTAACTTACTTAATATATGGTTGCACCTCGTTGCAATTTAATAGCACATACGTATGAGCTATTCGCTTCTCCAAGTCAACAATCGATCTTTTACCCTTCTTTCCAAGTTTACTACCAGGAGGTACAAATATCGAGAGACCACCTATCACTAATGGGGATACTTCACGAGGTACATTGTGTCGCCTCGTCAGCACATGCTCCTCAAAATAATGGGAACAAAACATTGATGCTTCTTTTGTTAAATAAGCATTCACAATTGAAGCTTCCACGTGTGCTTTGTTACCCACACTTAACTTTAAGTTGTGAAGATACCTAATTCGATTGAATGGGTGAGTTGAATTGTCTAATGAAATAAATTATCAAATAGTTAATATGAGTTAAATAGATTACCTCTCAAATGGATACATCCATCTATATTGTACTGGACCAGCAATTTTTGCTTCATATGCAAGATGGACAGGTAGATGCTCCATCGAATTAAAGAAGTTGGGTGGAAATATTCGTTCCAACTTGCACAAGATCACTGGGATATCATTGTCCAATAGAGTCATGTTTTCCACAGTAATGGTCCTCTACGCTAACTCCCTGAAGAACAAGTTAATTTCAGTGATAGCTTGCCAAACCTTAGCTGGCAGAATCTCACGGAAAGCAATTGGGAGTAGTCTCTACATAAACACGTGACAATCATGACTCTTCATCCCAAATATCTTCAATTTTTTCCAGTCTACACATCGAGACCATCCAAATTGTGTTTGATCAACAAGGAACTCCAATACAGCAAATCCCAGAAAATACTTTTCTTTTTCCAATTACATTGTAAACCTTTGTTGTGAGCATCAACACCCAACTTTGTTACTTTCATCAATCAAATCCAATCAATTTGCTCGAGGAGCTGATCACCTGTAAGGATGGGAGGTGGATCATCATCAACTACTACATTCTTTCTGAATGCATTATTGTTCCTTCGGTATGGATGACGTCTATCTAAGAACTTACGATGGTTGTCAAACCACGACTGCTTGCGGCTGAGCCTCAGACTGAAAGCCTTAGTGTAATCTGCACAGTGTGGACAAGCAAGCCTTCCAACTGTGCTCCATCCAGACAACATCGAGTAGGCTGGAAAGTCACTGATGGTCCAGATTAGTGCAACTCGCATCGAAAATTCTGCTTTATAGCAACATCATACGTTACCACCCATTGTTCCCATAAAAATTGCAAATCACGGATCAGTGGTTGCAAAAATACGTCCAATTTATCCTTTCAAAATCGTAAGAAACATGAATTGATCCTTCATGCACAACCATGGGGGTAGATTGTACGGTGTCACTATCACTGGTCATGATGAATATTGTTTCCCTTGCGCCCCAAACAGTTGAAAACCATCAGTGCTCAAGCCCAACCTCACGTTCCGAATTTCTAAACCAAATTCAGTATGCGACTGGTCCAAGTGTTTCCAAGCCTGTGAGTCCGCAGGGTGATGCATAACATCGGAGTGGTCATTAGAGCAACGCATGCCATGTCATATCCTTCGCAGTAGCATTTGACTCGATACAATCTTTGCAGTCGAGGAATGATAGAAAAATAGAACATCTCCTTAAAAGGACGGTTCTTTTTCAGTCGACCATTCACGCCACGCCTAGCGAGTTTGAACCGCATCGCCCGGCAAAACTTACAATTTTCAAGTTCGCTGCCCGCGCACCCCAATATAACATGCGATTATGTGCACAACAATGGATCCTCTCCACTGAAGACCCATCTCACTCATCCGGTTGTTTGCTAGCGGAAAAATTTCTTGGGCACCGACTATTCGGACAAAAGAACACGAATTGCATCAACCATTTGATTATAGCCCTTTCGCATATCGCTTTCGGTTTTAATGTTCAAAGAATAGGGCATTGAATGACAACTGTGAATGTGATTCACAACCAGACATTATATCCTGATTCGCTGCATGAAGCATGTTATAAAAATGTGCAGCATGCTCATTAGGAGGTTCCTCATTAGGGGGCTCATCATCAACATTTAAGTGGAGACCAGAGGTTAAGTCCGTCATCATATCGTGATACTAGGTAGATCCAGATGTCACGTCAACTGGCCCATGTGAAGTCGACGTAGATGGTTGATTATTGTGTTGACCCCAAATTTCTTCACCATGAAAAATCCAATTGCAATAATTGGGCATGAACCCGTTTCTATACAAATGACCTTTCACATCATCAGGTGAATGAAACGATTCCTTGTTCCAACATCTAAATTTGTTGCAGGGACACCTAATCTTTCCCCGATTCATCCAATTCGGATTACTAGTGGCGAAATTTATAAATGATTCTAATCCATTGTAAAATTCGGAAGATATCATGTCATTAATCGATCTTGGAGCCAAAATAATCCATATCAATCTGTTTCACATTTACGAATTAATTAATATTCAAAAGCCTAATTAATAATTAATATTTCCTAAAAATTTCGGCAGAGTTTCGTTTTATTTTATCGTATTCCCCAGTTAATTAGGATCCTACGTGCATCCATTTCCGACTTAATCAATTAAAATTAATTAAGTCGGAACGCACATCTTCTACAACAACCAATAACCAATAAATATTCACCAACATCGATCCCTCCACTCCAACGTAATTAAGATATATTCTTTAACACCAAAACTAGTTATATTAAATAAGCTAAATTGAGCTAATTATACTAAATTAATATACACATGTTAACTAAATAATTAATACAAAATAATATACTAAACATACACGTATCAAGCTATATACTAAATTAAGCTAAAATATTAAATAATGAACCAACTAATACTAAATAATTAATACTAAACAATAATCCAAACTAATACTTATAATTAACGATTAAAACACATACTAAAAAATATAACAATTAATACTAATTAATTAAACAATATAACAACTAATACTACAAAATATAACAACTACTACTAATTAATTAAACAACAAAACAACTAATTATACTAAATAATATATATAACAACTAATACTAATTAATTTAACAACAAAACAAGTAATATATAACAACTATTACTAAACAATAATGCAACTAATACTAAACAATGAAGCAACTAATACTTATAAACGATTAAATAAATCAAAAACATACATTAAGTCGAATCTGCCTGAAATCCGCCAGAATCACCCCGTTTTCCTCTCTCGGAAATAATTATGACAGATGACTTTATGAATATAGGGAAAAATGAAAGAACAAAATTAAAAAAATTAAAAAATAAAATAAAACTTTAACCATTATATATATTAATATAAAGCTAGCCTATTAATTACAAATGTAAAATACGTATAACCTTAAATTTGTGGGCTTTTGATTGATATTTGGTACGGCATGTTTATTTTTCAAGCTCTCCAATTATATTTTATGAGTAAGTCTCCTGCGCACTAGGGTTTGGATCCATTTTAGAAAATGGGCCACATCTCCTTCTAATTCTTATTATGTCAAATGTTTTCTATAACACCTTGCAACCCAGCGGTTGAACTCTCTTTCATCAAGCCAATAGGTACTGGATTCAACTCCCAAGTAGCGAAAATTAGTAATTTTTTTTTTTTATAAATTTGGGGAATATACCTATACATAAACATATTATTAGATAACACAAAAAATGTAACTAGTTAATATAAAAACATACAACTATATAATGTAGAAACATGCAATTAGTTAATACTAAACCGTGCAACTAGAAAACATATAAGCATGCAACTAGCTAATATTGAAGCGTCCAACTACTTATGACAGAAGCGGTGCAACTACTTATAACAAAAGCGTGCTACTAACAGAAGCGGACAACTACTTATGACAAAAACGTGCAACTACTTATAATAGAAGCGTGCAACTATCTACTTAAAATAGAAGCATCCAACTAGCTAATGCACAAGCATACAACTATAGAACACAAAAAAAAATGCAACTAATTAACATTGAACCGTGCAACTAGAAAATATAGAAACTTGTTACCAATTAATACTGAAACATACAATTGAAAAAAATATTTTTGCACCACAATACATCAATAGCAGCTTCTTGATCGTGGCGTCGCACACAAGAGAAGAGAAGAAGAGGGAGAGGTTGTTTTAAACGGAGATTCAGAAGAAAACAAACATATAATATATGAATCTAATTCTATTTCCCTGATTCAATCATGGAATCCCCAAAATCTTGAAATCCCAAATAAATTAATGTGAGAGAGAAGCAATTTATTTAGTTCGTTTATTTTTATATTTCTCAGATTTGATCGATGATATCATGCTAGCTCTAATTACACAATTCACCACAAAATTTTGAAGCATCTGAGGTGAAGAGAGAAGGAAGAAACGAGAGAGAAAAAGAGGGGCACAATTTCTGAAAAATAAGGAAGAAAAAATAAGTTAAACAAAATTTTGAATTTGATCTTTTATATCTGACCCAAATTCAAGTGGTTGGGTAGGGTTGGGGCGAGTGCACGGATTCTAGATCCATGCACCAGTTGCGTATGAGACCTAGTCATATTTTATATATTTAATTAGAACTTAAATTCAAAATTAACAAACGTTTATGGGCTAAATTGATATCCCCATTTATTATTTACTAATGACTTAATTTCAAATTAAATCACCATCTTTCGCTAAATTGCAATATAATATAAATCTTTGAATCATTGCAAATAAATCACAAAACTTTAAGTATTGTTGCAAATTAGACTAGTTTTATGCAATTTATTTTGTGTTTGTATATGGCGTGGTTTGTTGACACGTCATCCCTTTGTGCAAATTAGTCTGTAGGATATAGCCCCTCCCTCCCACCCCCTTTTTTTTATAGGCCAAAGAAAGAATTTTATTTCGTAACAAATGGGGTACAAGAGTTACACCCGCCCTTACAAAATTAATGAGAGAAAAATTAGAAGAAAAAAATGACAACCCGATGACTCCCCCTTTATGAAAGGGAGATCATCTCTCTAAGAAGATTATTACGCCAATTCAAGAAGTGAATATCTCTAGCATTTGGGTTCTTCGCCACTAACCACGATCAATCTCTTGCATTGAGGTTTTTGTCCCACATCGGATGAGAACAAAGAAATGGGACTTCCAAATCCTATATAATGAGTCTTTGTGTCTTTGTTACAAGTGCATCGGTCAATACACTTTATCTACTGTTTGATTCTAATTAAATTCTTTTCTCATATTTGTGAGAATGTGAGAATCATGTAGACTTGTAATAGCGTAGGGGTGTCGTGCGAGAGAGGGAAAATCTGTATAATTGTAGAAATTTATCATATAGTGATGTTTCTTTCGTGGTCCGTGGTTTTTCTCCGGTTTTAGAGTTTTTCACGTAAAATCTTGTGTTGTTGATTGTGGTTTTGTTTCTTCATATATTTCTCGTTTGTTTCGTTTTTTCCTTCGTATGAATGGGATGGAGTTTCCCCAACAAGTGATATTAGAGCCCGGGGCCAGGTCTCTTGATATTATGAGTATGCTCTGTGGTTGCAGCGTAGTCTGATCTTTCACATCAGAAAAAATTTCTTGAGAAGGTTCGGGGGTCTCTTGAGAGACGGGCTATTCAGTTAGGGTTGGAGAAACGGTATGTCAGAGGCTTCAAGTTCCATGAAATGGTGACATAGAGAAATATGGTGGAAGAATCAATGTGGTGATGCAATCTAGGTTACACAAGGGGTTATCGATCAAGGTGGAGCGATTGCGGCTAGGGATGTCAATGGGTCGGGTCGGGTACTTAGAAATCCAGACCCACCCCACTCTTTAAATGGTGCGGGGAGGGTCTGACCCGCACGGGGCGCGGGGCGGGGCGGGGCGACCCATATTAAATATCTTTTTGTATATATATATATATATATATATATATATTTTACAATTTAAAATGTCGATATCAATAGATAAATATGAAAAAATGTAAAAATATATTATATTTGCATATATTAAATAACATATATTTTTATTTTTAATATATGAAACGGGGCACGGGTCCTGAGTAATACCCAGACCCGCCCCATTTCACTATGAGTCCGAGGCGGGTCCAACCCAAAAAATACGGGTCAGGACGGGTCGGGGCTGGCCGGGGTGATATTGTCATCCCTAATTACGGCAAATAGCTCTGAAACTAACATTATGTTTTAAAAGGAAATGAACATCCTTTGGGTATATCCAACTGTCATGGAAACGTTGGACTGCATGTTCATTGATTGGGCGATGCAAGGTGTGTGGTGAATGTATGTCGATGGCTGAAGGACTTCTAGGGGACCCAAAAGTTAGAAGGAGCACCATAGTTTTCAGCAGGTTTTTCGACATGTGCCGGGGAAATTCTTATAATGGTTAATTCTAAGTGGTAAAAAAATCTTAAAATGGTTTATTTTAAGTGTTCTACTCATATGGTGGAGTAGGTTATTCTCTATTTTGAGAATGATGATTTTTTGGTTTAAGGATCATGATTGTCAGTGAAGACAATGGATTGTGGGCGAAGACAACAGAGTTTTCTTTTATTTTATTAAGGTGGAGATTGTTGGGTCTGGTGTTAAAATAAAAGGGGGGTTTTTGTCCCACATCGGATGAGAACGAAGAAAAGAGACTTCCAAATCCTATATAATGAGTCTTTGTATCTTTGTTACAAGTGTACCGGTCAATACACTTTAGTCTAGTGTTTGATTCTAATTAAATTTCTTTCTCATATTTGTGAGAATGTGAAACGCATGTAGACTTGTAATAGTGTAGGGGTGTCGAGCGAGAGAGAAAAAATATGTATGATTGTAGAAATTTATCATATATTAATGTTTCTTTTGGTTCGTAGTTTTTCTCCGGTTTTAGAGCTTTTTATGTAAAATCTTGTGTTGTTGATTGTGATTTTGCTTCTTCATTTATTGCTCGTTTGTTTCGTTTTCCCCTTGGTATGAATGAGGATGGAGTTTCCCCAACACTACGTCAATTCAAGAATTGAATATTTGTAGGACATAAGCCCTCTGTAAATTTAATTTGTAACAATATTTAAAGTTGATGATTTATTTGTAATAATTTAAATATTTAGATTAAATTGTAATTTAAATAAAGATAACGATTTAATTTTCAATTAATTAATTAAGTTGATGATTGGACTTGACCATTTCACAACTAAAATACTATTCGTTCCCTCATCTCTCACTCAACCTTTTCTCTTTGTTGGTAATACGACCAGCTGTTTTTTAGAATATTGGAGTACGTATAACGTTCCATATGAAAGAAACTGAAGTTTTATCTTTTATTTCAATCGATCAATTTTTCAACTAGAATGTGCTGTAATCCAACAAAGAGTTTTACAAAGTTAAAAAAAAAAAAAAAAAAATTGCCATGAACTTCTGCCTCTCAAAAAATAAAAGAGAAGGTCTTGTGTGAAATATTGCACACTAGTGTTATGTGCAATACAACATAAATAAGATAAACTCATTGAAAATTCGTGGGTCAGTGCGGGTCGGGTCGGTGCAGGTCGGGTAGGGCGGGCAGGGACCTCAGGTTGACTGAATATGTGGGATGAATATATATATTTAACGGATTACTTCTTCCAATTCTATAGTATAGTCTAATGGTTAGGTTTGCCTTATTCAAGCAAAAGGTCCTGCGATCAAATCCCCTTGAATACAAAAATATATTTACTGTTTTATTTTATTTTTATATTTAATTTTTTTTATGTTACCACATGAACAAAAGTGTAATACTATTTTTTTTATCTTTATTTTAATTCTTTTAGCGTCACTACATGAACAAAAACGTGTTACTACATGAACAAAGATGCGATATTATTTCTTTTGTCGTAAATTTGTGTGTTACTATAAGAACAAAAGTGTGTTACTACATGAACAAAAGACGCGATACTATTTTTTTAATATAATTTTTTGTGTGTTACTGCATGAGCAAAAGTGTGTTACTACTTGAACGAAAAAGAGATACTATTTATTTAATGTAATTTTTCTGTGTGTTACTACATAAATAAAAAATGTGTTACTGTATGAATAAAAGGGGATACTATCTTTTTAATTTTTTTTTTGTGTTACTACATGACTAAAAGTGTGTTACTATTGAAGCTCTTCCACCTATGTACCAACAACACTTCAACCGTTCATATATAAAAAATCATTGGAAACAAGTAGTAATCCCAATCAAAGAAATAGAATACGAAATAAATCATCCTTTCAAATCAAAATTCTCTTTAACAGAGATGAAGCATTGTGCACAAAATTCTCATACTGTTGGTTTCGTATGCTAAATTCGAAACAAGGAACATTTAACATTATGAGTCAAACATAATCTTGTAGATTTCAAATTTAAAAAAAAAAAAAAACATGAAAAAGATAATTGGTTTTGACCTACTGATGATGATCCAAAGCTCCATACAGAGGAATCAGAGTAGCGCTATAATAGCATCCAACAAATACCTCAAACTTTCTCATTGTCACCACACAACAAGACGTTCAATAATTTTTCGATAATTGCTTCACTACTTCTAGGGCTCGCTCCTCTAAGATCGGTGCAACAAAAACCACCCAGATCCATTGTGCAACACAGAGAAACGAAATTCGCCTAAAAAAAAGATGTATCGCATACAGAGTAAAGAGGTATTCAAACTCAGCGACTCCCATCGGAATCTCGCAGCAACGAATCCGGATCCGGTGATGCCGATAGCGTCAGCGTTTCACAAGTAAAAAAAAGGACGGATTTCTGCGATTTACATTTACCCTTTCCGATGACAAATATTCTTGCGTGAAGTTAATTAATTACGCGCCAAAGAAGGAGGGGAAACATACAGAGTAAAGATGAAAAATATAACCCTAAATCATATAAGAAGTGTAATTCGGTCAACATATATATCCTGACCCATATTCTTTTAGTTCGGATAGGGGCAGATAGATTGCACATATGACTTGTATGCAATATTGCGTACAAGTTTTTGTCTAAATAAAAATGAAATATAATTATTAGATCCAACAATATGTATGATCAAACGAATGATCATAAACCATATCAATATTAGTTTATAAGTGTAGTGATATCAGTTTACAAATTTAATAATATAAATGGCATATTATGAACATCTTTCACTGCACACTTACTCTAATAATTTTCATTTGAGCACGTTAAATAAAATTCGTTGACTTAATTGTTATAAGAGGCTTTTAGCTGATCTTTCTCATTATTGTGGATGGAATACCTGCAAAACAAATACGAAAATAAGATACACGAAGTTTTCTACCATTCCATGTTGTGAGGGAAATTAAATAAATGAATTGATTCCCGATCCTCTCTATAAGTTCGGACTTTTAGAGGAGACAAAATTCTTTCATGGTATCAGAGCTGAGACTCGCCCAGATCCTGAGTTCGATTCCTATGGAAAGTACTCCACCCATTTAAATTGTTTACTCATTGGGTCTCCTCCCCAGAGAGCAGAGACAATGATTCGGCCCACAAGTGAGGGGAAGTGTTGAGGGAAATTGTTGAGGGAAATTAAATAAATAGATTATTCCCGACCCTCTCTACAAGCTCGAACTTTTAGATGAGACATAATTCTTTTATGGTATCAGAGCACAGGTTGTGGGTTCGATTCCCGTGGAAGCACTCCACCCATTTAAATTGTCCACTCTGTTGGGCCTCCTCTCCAGAAAGCAGAGGTAATGATTCGGCCCACGAGTGAGGGGGAGTGTTGAGAGAAATTAAATAAATAGATTATTCCCGACCCTCTCTACAAGCTCGAGCTTTTAGATGAGACGGAATTCTCTTAGAAATTAAATAAATGAATTGATTCTCAACCCTCTCAACAAGTTCGAACTTTTAGATGAGACGAAATTCTTTCACATGTTTCACATGGTGTTTCCCAATGTTGTTTGGTCATCATACTGCGATTTTGAGTGTGGCTATGTAAATGGTTTAAACATGTCTGTAGTTTCTATGAGAGTGAGATTGCATCTCTAAGCTACACCATTTTGTCGAGCAATTCTAGTTGTATCCAAGTGCTCCATCTATATGTTAATACTTCCTTTGTCCATTAATTTTATACATATTAAGAAAAAGATAGATAAAGTACATAAAGTAAGAGTATTATGAGGAATTGTGGGGTACATTTATAAATAAAGTGATTGTTTGTGAGTGAAATACAATGACATTTAAAGTAATGAAGTGATGGTTAAAGAATAAAGATAAATAACTTTTTTTCATAAAAGAAGTGTGCATAAAATTGATGAACGGAGTGAGTAGCTTAAACTTTCTTATATATGAATCGAAGCTTTGTTCAATGAACTTTTATGTGCAAAATTTCTTCACTCACTTTGAGAATGCCATAATTCTAAGGAGATATCGTCAAACTTTCAAATTGTTCATTCATCATTTGTTCTTGATTAATTAGTTGAGCTAATTTTGAGAGCTTTAATAACTTTTTCACGAAATCAACTAATTTAATTAGAGATTCTTTATCTGAAACTCAATTCGCTTGTCAATCTCACACATGAGCCTAACGTTCTCATCTTCATATTCATTGTATACATCTCCCAGACTAGCAAAATCAACCAACATTTCTTCAAGAGAAAGTTGAAATAAATCTTGTAAATTTCTAGATGTAATAAAATCAATGACATGAATACTGTAGATTTGCCGAAAATTTGTAAAAGAGTTAAATGTCAATGGGTATTTAAACCAAATGTGACACAATGAAAATATAAAAAAGTATAAGATTAGATTTGTTTCTAAAGATTTTACTAAGAGAAAAGATTAACTATAAATTAAGAAACATTTTTTGCGTTTTCACTCTATTAGAATTATCACGGATTTGGTCGTTCATTGGTGGCTCATTATTACTTTGAAGTTTTTTTTTTTTTTGAATGAGAATTTAGTGAAAAAAAAAATATCAATCAACCTGAGAGTTTCTCCATTAAAGTTATAATAACCATTTGTTGTGGCCAGAAAAAATATTCAAACAAAATATTTATAGAAAAATTATAAATTTTAATAACCATGAAAAGTAATTATTAGGGGTATATATGAGATAATGATGTGTGAAAATGTTAAAATGATGTGGATAGTGTAAATAATGTATAAGACTGAAATGAATATGACATCTAATTTTAATGGGAGAAAGTAATTTAGAATAAAAAATGAATAAAAATATACATAAATAATATTAAAATATAAAAATTATGACTGTAATTAAATTAATTAAATATTTAAAATATTTCAATTAAAATTAATTAAAAAAATATTTAAATCCCGCGTAGTACACGCGGGTTACGTGCTAGTACATTAATAAAACTTTAAAATTAAAGGTTTAGGATGAAAAAAACATCCATCAAGCATGATTCCAATCCAAAAAAAAGAGACAAGTTCAGCCTCATGCAATGTTCAACGAATGAACCCAACCAATCATACTCCACGATATCTAATTAAGGGTCCAATACACGAGTGGATGCATCTATATTTGTATATCAATGAATAACATATGGATGCACAAATGAATGTACAAATAATATCTTTTTAATAAAAAATATTAATATTATTTAATAAAATCAACTAATACTGATCAATAGAGTAACACTTGTGAACACCAATTGCACAAGATGCAATTGGATTCAATTTTAATTTGGACGAATCATTTACACCCTAAATACTAAATCATGAACACTAAATCATGACCTATTCGGGCCGGGTGAACCATGAACCACTAGGGCCGAGTGAACCATAAACCACTCGGGTCGGACTCGGTATCCAATTGCACCAAATCAAAATCGGTGCAAATGGTGCACAATAAAATTTGTCTGATCAATAAATATAGTATTTTATGAAATAGTTAATAATATTTAAAATTACACTTAAATTGCATAGTGCAATTAATATATATAAGTATTTATCGAATTGTAATTAGAGTAAGTCTAGTGTGAAAATTTTCATGTATGGAAAATCTATAAAATTGTCCTAAATCAACCATCTACACCCCTAAACACTAAACAATAAACCCTAAATTATGATTTATTTGGGCCGGGTAAACCATGAACCACTTGGGCCGAGTGAACCATGAATCACTCAATTTTGTCTTACCTTCACCAATTACAGAATTTAATTGTAAATTAAATTTTTTTCATGATGAAAATTTTCATACTAGACTTTGTCGAGTATGTCTAGTGTGAAAATTTTAATGTATGAAAATCTATAAAATTGCCCTAAATCAACCATCTACACCATAAACACTAAATAATGAACCCTAAGTTATAACCTATTTGGGCCCTGTGAACAATGAACCACTTGGGCCGAGTGAACCATGAACCACTCAATTTTGTCTTTTACCAATTACTGGTTGTAAATTAAAGTTTTTTTATGTATGAAAAATTTCATACTAAACTTTGTCAATGATTAATATTTTTAGAATAAAACCTCCTAATATCTTATAAAACATATTCAAATAAAAGTGGGTCTCTTGTGCACCCAAGTGCAATGTACACTCATACAACAAAATAACTCATTTAAAAAAAATACTTGACTCATTTAAAAAAATAGACATATTTTGTGGATGCACAAATCTTAAATTCGTGCACCAGTTGCACATGAGACTTTGTCATCAAATAAATGTCTAATCTTGCCAAATGATGTAAATAAATGGATAAAATTACAAATTAAAAGACACAAATCAATTAGCTTTTATATTCCACTTTTTTATTTTATCATCACTCTCAAATTCTCCATCACAAATATACCTAATTAGCCAATACTAATTAGCTAGCATTAACTAAGTAATATAATTGTTTAAATTTTTTTTAGCTAATACTAAAATAAGGTATGCCACAATTTAAAAAACGAAAAAAAAAAAGTCTTGCTTATTAAATTTAAATCAGATGCACTGAATTTTTGCGCATACATGATTATAATTGAGTTGGTCGGATTCAAATTCAAAAGCATAATCAAATTAAATGTCTAATCTTGCATAGTGATGTAAACAAACAGATAATTACAAATTAAAAGATACAAACCAATTAACTTTCCTATTCCACTTTTTTATTTTATCATCATTCTCATAATCTCCATCACAAAATACCTAATTTAATTAATTATCTAATACTAATTAGCTAGCATTAACTAATTCTTTAATTAGTACTAATTGTTTTTTTTGAAAAAAAGTTGGCTAATTCTAAAACAAGGTGCAATTAAAAAAAAAACGAAAAAGATAAGGTTTTGCTTATTAAATTTAAATCAGATGCACTAAATTTTTGCCCATACATGATTATAATTGATTTGGTCGAATTCAAATTCAAAAGTATAGCATAAATAAAGTAATTACTTCTTTTTATTATTTTAAATTATAAATTTTATTTAAATATACTCTTTAAAACAAATTAAATTTTTTGTAGATACAACATTTAAAATTAAAAAAACTTGACTATAATTAACCTAAAATAATTCAAAAAGTAATAATATAATTTTTTATTTAGCCCTCGTAATTCGCAAGTATATAAATCAATAATTACAAATTAAAAGACACAAATTAATTAACTTTTATATTCCACTTTTTTATTGTATCATCATTCTCATATTCCGCATCACAAATATACCTAATTTAATTAATTAGCAAATACTTACTAATTAGCTAGCATTAACTAATTAATACTAATTGTTTTTAAAAAAAGTTAGCTAATACTAATTAAGGTATGCCACAATTTAAAAAAGAAAACGAAAAAGATAAGTTTTGATTATTAAATTTAAATAAATCAGATGCACTAAATTTTTGCGCATACACGATTATAATTGATTTGGTCGGATTCAAATTCAATGAATTATTTCGTACATATGTTCTTGCTCGTGTGGCACAAAAAATAATAGACAAAGTCTTGTATCCATTCATATGCACCGTGCACTCATGTTGCATTTTGAAATCGTGCAATTTATTATAATAAAAAGTGCAATTTATTTATACTAAATTGTATAACTATTAATATAAAAAAATAATTGCACGATTCAGTATTAAAAAATTACAACTTTTAGTGGGAGTTTGGTTTGTCGAGAGGAATTTGAATAAAAATGGGTTTGATAGTAGTGAGGAATGATAATGAGCTATGTTTTAAAAATCGGAACCGGAAGTTGAGCCGGACGATCCTAAAAAAAAATTGGATCGAGGTCAAATCGATCGGATCGAATTGAGCCGGTATGACGTCATAATATATACTATATATATATAATATGTATAATTTTTTAAAAAATTTAAAATATAGAGTATGATAAGTAGCTGGTCGTAATTGATTGATTAGTATATATCGATCGGTTTTATTTTGCATTAATTCCTGCAGTAACGGCCTGAAGATATGTAATTGTAGCCGGTATGTAATAATACTACTACTATGAATAAACTTTATTTTGAATAAATAAATAAAGCCTAGGTAGGATAGGTGTATAAAAGGTACACGTGTTGAGTCTCTGGAAGGTTCCCGTTGTTAGTACACGACTACACGTAGCTAGCTCAATATAGCTATGAGCTTATCCAACATGTGGCACCATTTTGTACGCTCCCCTTATCTAATGATTTACTTTTTCATCTTCTTCTTCTTGTTCCATTCTGCGTGACTAATAATACTAAATCTTAGCTTTAATTCCAGATTTGCATATCTATATAGTATAATGATGCGAGGTGGTAAATCGTGTGAGAATCAGTACTACTCCGTTATGAATCGGATTATGCTGAGATTCCGGCCAATTGCGCCAAAGCCTTCCGGCGGAGAAGGTGATTCGGTGGATCGCGTAAAAAATGGAAGTAAGCGGACTAAAAGAATACGTTAGACAAAAGAAAAGTGGTAGATCGGAGAAATGTGGAGGAGTGGAAGAGGGTAGTGGGGTTGTGACTCTTCAACTGCGACCACCGGATATAAAAAATTTAAGTGAAGATCGGTCAAAACCGCGGTTTAATGGTTGACCGGTTTTCGGTTTTGATCGGTTTTCAATCGATTTTTCCGGTTTTAAGGATAACGGTCCAATAGCGGTTTTATATACCTTTATTGGATTGATTGTCAGCGGTTCACCGGTTCGGTTTGATCGGCCAATCGGATCTGAGTTTTTAAAACAGAGATAATGAGTATGATGGTTAATATTGAATTGTTTGGTTTGTATATAGGTATCACTATCTTTACCATATAAATCATATAAAGTGATTTGGTTTAATAAAAAATATTGTTAATATAAATTATTTTTTAACTTTTTTTTTGTTAAAAAAAATATATTATATACTAATAATATATAAAAATATTATAAATAATTTAAAAGACAAAAATAATTTAAAAAATTATATAATAAATTTTAGAGGGACTCTATTTTTCTTTCCTCCCAAAATTGATGAGTAATGAATCTATAATTTTCATTCCATAGTTTTAGAATTTTAAAATCATAGTTGAGATCTCATTCCCCTCAATCAAACATCCAATTTTCATTCCATTTCCATTACTCAATTTCAAAGTACTCAACCAAGCATCCCTTTAGTGTAATGAGTTGCATAATTTTAAAATACATTATGAATGCACGATGTATCTGAATGTACATGATTTAAAATTAATAGTCACAGTTTCCTATTTTATTTTTTCAAAACACAAATAAAAAATTAATAATTACAGTTTCCTATTTTATTTTTCAACCCACAAATCACCACTATATCTCTCACAAAACCAAAAGAGAAAAAAAAACACCCTTTCCGTCTCTTTTCACAAACAAAAGCTACCGTTAAATTAATATAAAAAACAAAATAAAAATTTCAAAAAAAAAAAGGAGACACGTAGAACGGAGGTTCGGTGAATCCGAGAATCGCTGGTGGCCATCCTGTTGTCGACGGTGGCAGTGGCGGTGGCGGTTGCGCGGCGGCACCTCGCGTCTTTCTATTGAGTCTCTTTTTCGAAAAAAGGTAACCCTAATATTTTAGGAGATATTTTGAAATTGGTTTAATTTTAGGTATTTGAGATAAGAAAAAGTTAGCAAGTGGGGGACATGGTGGGAGTCTTGAAGTAATTATTGGGCTCCGATCTGATCTATCGGTATGTGTTTGTTTAAATTCCCCAGGGACATTGGGGGCCCTATTTTGTGGAGAAATTGTGGACTCAAATGGATGCATGGATATGTGTGTATATATGTGCGTGCGTGGGTGATTGTGTTTTGTGTTAGGGCGACAATGAAACGTGATTAAGGCTTATTTTAGGTTGAATCTGGCTGTTGGTATGGTTTATTAGGTGAAATATGAGTTCCTCTGCATTCGCAGTTTATGATTTTTTAGGTTGGATCTGGCCATGATTTTTGATAGGGAACCCTAAGGTAGAAGAGAGAGCAATTTTTTTTAAAAAAAGTTTGTCAGAGTGCTTATTATTTATATAGAAAGCACATACTTCTTGAATAATGTTTATATGCATATGCTTGAGTTTTGAATTCGTATACTTGTCAAATCTTTGTGACATTTGGTGAAAGAGAGCTTTACAATATCAAGAATTTCCTCATCTGCAGTTTCAGATTTTCATCTTCTTTCTGGGCCTAATAGTTGATTGCTCTGGTTTCCAGGTGAGATATGACTATATGAGGAGAATTCGGAAAAAACAAAAGCCCGAAAAGCATCTAACTCTTATCTAAATTGGTACCATTTCTGCAGTTTATTTCATGTTCAAATCTCCAATAATTTAAAGTGTTACTGAATTTTCTTTTGTAGAGTTAGTACGAGTACAAAATGCCATTTGGATGCATTTTTAGAGATCCTAAGGGGAAAATTGGCATAAATGACAAACTAAAGCAAGCAGTTGAGCCGCAAAGTAGAAATTCTGATTTTACTCATGAAGGGTCATCATCGTCTTTTTACCCATTGCTAGAGCAAAGCCCGTGGGCCAGCATACCACCCGAGTTGCTTCTTGATATTGTTAGTAGAGTAGAGGCTAGTGAGACTACATGGCCTGGTAGGAAAGCTGTTGTGGTTTGTGCTGCAGTTTGCAAGTCATGGAGAGAAGTAGTTCAAGAGGTAGTTACAACTCCTGAAGAATGTGGCTTACTCACTTTCCCTATGTCTCTGAAGCAGGTAATCGATGTTTTCCTGTCATGCTCTTTGGTGATGTTTGTTTTGGGTCTTAAGTGATTCAAAATCGATTTTTGAAATTTAGAAAGTTTTGATATCGTGATAAATAATAAGGTGTGTGTTTGTTTTGGCCTTTTGGGTTTGAGTATAGTGGGGTTAAACTTTATTTCTAATCAATGTGTAAGAGTGAATAATGTTGCATATTATTACATTGTTGTTGGGTATGACTGTAATAGTTGGATGATATGAATTATGGTTTAAAAATATTAAAGATTAAGTAGAGTTTATTGTGTTTGAAAATATTTTTATAGGTGTTGTGGTTTTATAAAACTGATGAAATCCCAAAATAGATACGGATTTAGATTTCTAAATCAAAAACCATACCAAACCAAACATCACCTTGATGTTTTTTGATATTATCTTTTGTCTCTTTTTTTAATTCTTGGAAATTTGTATTAGCCTGGACCAAGAGATTCTCAGATTCAGTGCTTTATCAGAAGGGAAAGGGCAACATCAACTTACAGATTGTACCTTGGATTGAGCCCAGGTGAGTGATGGTCAATTTTTTCTATTCTGAATGACAAATGTTGGATACTTAATATAAGAGTAATACTTGTTGCAATTTTGACTCAAAAATTTCAGCCAAGCTGTTTTTATATTTATTCGTGAATCCTAGAAAAAGCGGTCAAAAAGTATTAGTTAATGTGATAAATAATACCAGCTCATGTGATGAAACAATATTAGTTGTATATTGGAAAGGTACTAATACTTTCAACCTACGAACTAATACTTTTTTCTATTATATGAACTAATACTTCTCATTATATTTTTCAGTTTCTTTTAAGAATGTGTCGAACTTTGGTTAAAGTTGCACTAGTTACATGGTGGAACTGGTGCACGGAAGTTTTTGCCTTAATAAAACTAATACTTTAGGAGAACTCATATTTGTTTATCCTGATTTAGTGATTGATTCGAGAGTTTTGGCTTCTCTTTCTCTTTTTTCTCCGTTTTTTGCCAGACAAACTTTATTGAAGATACACAATAAACTCCCATTAAAACGTCTAAGATTATATAGTTGAGCTATAAAACTGGGTGTTTGTCGCTGATAATCTGATACCTTACATGTAATAGAGGCTTGGGAAATGTTCTATATTTCATTTTATTTCTTTTTCGGGTATTGCTTATACCCGCATTTTAATAAAAGTTCCATTTTCTGATTAAAAAAATATATAATTATGCGCTTATATGTATGTATATACTAATATAGTTTTACCTCTTTGATGATTGAGATTTTCAATACAAATCCCAATTTTTTCTGGTTCTTAATGCTTGCTCTTCAATGATAGCTATTTCAGGGGAAGCTAGTAAATTACTCTTAGCAGCAAAAAGGATCAAGAAAGCCACAAAAACAGAATTTTACATATCTTTGGCAGCAAATGATTTCTCTCAAACCAGTGATAATTATGCTGGGAAATTGAGGTGCGTTATTGATTCTTCATTCTTCCTTTCTTTCTCTCATCGATTACATTTTTCTCATTCAATCTATCTATTTACGTAATCAGGTCCAACTTTTTCGGCTCCAAGTTCTACATTCACGATTCTCTCCCTCTTTACAACTCTGCTATACAATCTCACGGTTGGTCAAGGAAAAGAATTTCCACAAAGAAGGTCTCACCAACACTACCCATTTGCAATTACAATATTGCCACTATAGCTTACGAGCTCAACGTTCTTCGCACCAGAGGACCAAGAAGAATGCGCTGCACTATGAACACACTCCCCGTTTCATCAATTCAAGAAGGTGGGATCGCCCCTACCCCCCCAACATTTAATCGTTTCGAAAAAACTTTTAGAAATCAAATTTATCCTTCCATCAAATCAGAAGAATCCATCGAAAAAGCTAGTGAACCACTTATTCTGAAAAACAAGACTCCAAGATGGCATGAGCAGCTACAATGTTGGTGTCTGAACTTCAGAGGGCGAGTTACTGTGGCTTCTGTAAAGAACTTCCAGCTGGTGGCTTCTGTCGGCCCCTCAGAGAATGTTCCAGCTTCAGAACAAGATAAAGTGATATTGCAATTTGGAAAGATAGGGAAAGATATATTTACAATGGACTATCGATATCCCCTTTCTGCCTTTCAAGCCTTTACTATCTGTTTAAGCAGCTTTGACACAAAACCAGTGTGTGAGTAGGTGTTTTCTGTTGAAAAACGGATGTGTTTGTTTATATGAAAAAATATTTATTTCCTTTTTTTCTGAAATAAGGTATGCACATATGGTCCTCCTTCATCCGACTTGAGATTTTCCATTACAATTTGTCACTTTGTCAGTAATGTGGTTTCAAGTTTGAGAAATCTGTGTAATACATTAACAATTTGAACTTGGACTGTTTGCATATTCATTGTTCACGTAAAGAATCAGGCTGTATGATTATTTTCCACAAATTTTAGTAATGCTTTATATGGTGACTCTGGCATAAACTTGTTTATTTACATATTAAGCATTTATAAGTAATTCTTGGTTTAATTACAGCATGATAACACTTCCAAGAACATCTTGTGGCTCTTCCTCTTTCTAAATAATAAGAGGTCATTATTATTATTATATCTGGACATCATTGATCTAGTACACATATTTGACATCTGGTTTATAGAACATCTACGTTGTTCTCTTTGTCCCTTTTCTCACAGCCAACTCGACAACCATGGCGTCGAGGCTTTTCAGGATTTTCAGGATCAGAATCACTCGTTTCCAAGAAAAGACCCTTCAGGCACCTCCTTCTCACTGTGGGCTGATAGGTAAGCTTCTCCGTACGAGTCGTATTGAATTCAGCTTTTCGTGTCTCTCCATTGTTTGTTGACTGGATCGGTTCCTTTGGAAGATGAGTGACAACCATGTGAACTCCAGGACTTCCTTCAGTAATCGAACTGTTGAACACGATCGAGTTATTGATTCCTTGTGCATTGTTATTTACATATGTCTCAGTAGGTTGGTCATCTCTAGAGTTTGCATCTTCTGTTTTTTTTTTATCAGAACTTCCCTCCCCATCAGTGGTTGCTTCAGGACTTTCATCGGGGTTGATCTTGTAGCTCAGGTGAATGTGGACTGACCCTTCTTGTTTTGAAGAATTAGACTGCACTTGCATCGATGTCCCTCTATTTTCTTCAGCAAGCGTTATCACGCTTACATGTTTATCAGATATGTCACCTTTGGGGTCTCCAACGGCCACTTGTTTGTGCACTGGAGTATGTTTTCCATTTGATTGAGCGGACTTATTATGAGTGCTGGATATCGTACTTTTTATCCCAGATTGAGAATTTCTGGTGTTACCTGGTGTTACACCTGAAGTCTCCCGTCTCTGCACCTGGTCCGGTTTACTGAGGATCTCTGTTTTCTCAATGATCTGGTCTTCAGAGCCAGAGTTTTTCTTCTTCGTCTCATCGTTAGCTTCAGTGTTTGTTGCTTGCACTACTTCCTTCACATCCTCAGCTTCCTTAGGCTTTGAAGTGTCAACTTCCGATGATGGATAAGACGTTGGGCCCAACTCGTCGTGCTTTAAGCTTGTCCTGTCCAATGTTTTTCCATTGAAGTCATTAGCACTATCAGTTTCAACATCTGCATTCAACAGAGGTTCTTGTTGTGATGCTGCAGGCTTTGTATCCTTCTCATAACTCGAGATCTCTTGACTAGGTTGCCTTGATTCTTTTGAAGGGGATTTAGGTTGTGTCCTCTTAGGGGAGCTAGAGGGCCCCACCTTGGGAGAAGATGATTTCAAACGAGGGCGTGAGGCTTGTTTGGGGGTTTGAGAACCCTTGTTTTGTGCTTGAGGAGCTGGATATGAAGGCTGAGGGGGTGACCGAGATTTGGCTAACCGGTGATTGGGAGATGCAGGCTTTGATGGGGAAGATGATTGAGTAGTTTCACGAGATGGCGATGATGTTTTAGGCGCATCTATAGGGTTAATGGAAGATGGTGATGTTGTTTTAGGCTCATCTATAGGGTTTGTGGAAGAGGGTGATGTTGTTTTAGGATCATCGATAGGGTTTGTGGAAGATGGTGATGTTTTAGGATCATCTATAGGGTTTGTGGAAGATGGTGATGCTGTTTTAGGCTCATCTTTAGGGTTTGTGGAAGATGGTGATATTGTTTTAAGCTCATCTTTAGGGTTTGTGGAAGATGGTGATGTTGTTTTAGGCTCATGGTGATGTTGTTTTAGGCTCATCTTTAGGATTAGTGGAGGATGGTGGTGTTGTTTTAGGCTCATCTTTAGGATTCGTGGAAGTGACAGGTTGCGTTTGGCTCGAAGGTGATTTTCTTGGTTCAGAGGATGTACTACTTGGTTGTTCCACTGCAGGTTGAGTGGTGGTTGTGGGGCGGCGGTTGGGAGTAGATGGAGGAGCAGTGGCGGGGGTTGCAGCTCGAGTGGTGGTTGTGGGGCGGCGGCTGGGAGAAGGTGGAGGAGCAGTGGCGGGGTTTGCAGGTCGAGTGGTTGTTGTGGGGCGGCGGCTGGGAGAAGATGGAGGGGCAGTGTCGGGGGTTGCTGGTGGGGGTGCGATAGTTTGTGTTGGAGTTGAGCGGCGTGAACCCGATGGAGGCCAAAATCGGGAGATCAACGACCTTCGATCTGCCATGAATGTTGGAAAGCGATGGGGTAGAAAGAAAATGGAATGGCTATTTTGAGAGTTGGTTTTTGATATGAGGGAAAAGGCTATTGGGACATTCTTATAACTGGGAAATTCTTGCACATGACTTGGTGGTTTTGTATTTCTTGTAACTTGCATTTTTGGTTTCTTTTGGCCTTTCCAAGGAATCAAGTTTGCTTATGAAACTCGTGGGATTCTTTGAACTCATCTTCTATCAAATATTTATTATGTTGAATTGTTGATGCTTTCCTTTTGAAAGTTATAGGAAGAATATGTAATAAGTTGTCCTAAGCTGCTTTCTTTAACTTGTATCTACAAGGTACAAAAAATGGTTTTTTGGGAGTGTCTCAACCTTTCTTTAAACTTGGCACCTGTTTGCTTATTCCAATCCAAGATGGGTCTTTTCTTGTACAAATTAATTAGGCCTGAAGTAACTAAACTTGGACAAACAATCCAAGGAAAGAACAAAATCAAGATTAATCTTATTAAACAATTGATTTGGGGGAGGATTCTTTTTAATGATAGCAATTTAAAAGGATAAGCCCTGTATCATTTATTTCAGCAGTCATTCCAATTTTGAAGCACTTTTTCAGGTGAAAGGTACCATGTATAACTTTAATATTATTATTAGCATTCATATTTAAGTTCCTAATCGCACAAATTAAATGTTATAAAAACAGGTTACATTGCACTTCATAGATCTTCTTTGCCAAATTTGTGTTAATAATCTCACAGGAGAAGTACCATTATATTCTGTTGCATCATTTTTTTAACACAAACAAACACGTCTTGTATGCACTTTGTTAAGTGGTGAATTCTTGGATTTCACAAACAATATTTAAAACTTGGAGACACATTTGCATGAGACGGGACATAATTTGGACATTAATATTTTAACACTTTGGGAGGGATGGGTGTGACTTGTTCTAAATTATAGCGTTAATCTTTCGCATAGATCTGTATTTTTAACAAAAAATTCTATGATTTGTTGCACTGTATAGCTAATGCAATTTTGATTTATTTTTTACCAGATTTGTCTTGTTCACAAAAAACACTAAAATTTATAATGAGAAGTATTAACTTATATGAAGAAAAATATTACTTTGTAGGTTGAACAATATCATTACATTTTCAATATACAACTAATAATTATTATAATATGAGCTAATATTTTTCATCACAAAAATTAATACTTTTCATACCGCTTTCTTGTATGCTTCGCAAAAAAATATAAAACAAACACCTTCTTTGAATTCTTTGATCAAAATTGTGCAAGTGGTGAGTCAGAAGGTTTACTCTTAATCATAAGATACCTTACATTAAGACTCAACTCAAGATGATTGCATAAACAAAGTAAAGATTATTACTCTTAACTTGACCATACTTATGCCCTATTTACAACCTCTATTAGCAACATGGAATCACTTTTTTTTAAGAAAGAACTGAATCTTACCTACTTAAAAATTAAGTGATTTTCATAGTTGAAACATTAGTTGAAAACGGGCCCTTAAATTCTTGGAGTTAAGATGCAAGGACTCTTTCGAGCATTCAGACATTGCCACAATAACATTCACATCAAGAATCAGGTCTATTCATCTAGAGGGGGCACATTGGAAAACATAAAGGGGTTTTCATTCAAATCCATTAATGATGAAATGGTAGCACAATCGAATTCATTGCCAGAAATGGGGTTGCAGAATACAACAGTAGCACAAGTACTTCTCACAAAGGGAGAAGAAAAGGTTGGATCTTGGCTTTGGTGTCGATCAAATGACAGTCTATGATGCTGTGAAGCAGGTGATTTTCTTTACTCAGAATACCCCAAAATACTCACTTTTAAATGAGATACGCAAAATACTCACTTTTAAATGAGATACGCTTGTGTGAGATGGAGGAACATAATTAAAGCATTGACGCTTAAACATTTTAGGAGAAATGTGTGTTGATTTGTGCTAAATTGTACCTTGTCATATGCATTAGACCGTCTCATACGAGTTTTTGTCCTTTTAAATTGCAAAAATCTTCTCTACTCGTTTATACATTTTTCATTATTTTTAGATATAAATACCCTAAGATGTATATGTATAAAAGATTTTTTGCAAACTTCAAGTGGGTCCCATGGCCAACAAATAAAATTATTGCTAAAAGAAAGTTTGTACGAATAAAAAATATTGTACCGAGCTCCAGAGTGTGTAACGAATCAACAAAATACGCTTCGGTACTAACATAAATTGTAGTACCAAACTTGAGTACCGAATCCACGAGCTTGGTACACAATATTCATACAAAATATACCGAGCTACAAGTGTACAGAATCAGCTGGTTCGGTACAAATAAGGAGGTCGTATCAAATATGGTTTCTGGGCGAAAATATTTTTAAGCATGGTATTGGGGTCATTTTATACGAAGGAATACTTACTGATAGACACATTTCAGAATTATAACTTACTAATAGGTACAATGGTTGCCTATACATAAGTACATTTGCACTTTAGCTATATATGCAATCTCGTTTGTACCTATTACTAATTTGCATCAAAAGTTGTACCTATTAGTAATTTTTCCAAATACGACATGGGTAAAAAATGAATTTTTTCCCAAACTAATTAATTTACCTCTGAAATTTGTATTGAAAAAATAACATCCTTAAAAACATGCAGATGGCACATAACAACATAGGATATTTGGTGGTCCTAAAGCCAGGGGAAGGGGAACAACACTTCCATAAATACTCTAATAAACTCATATCCAGAAGAAAAGCATGATTCAAGTGGACTTGAAATTCAAAATCATCCTCTTAAAATAACGCCTAACGTTAAATGTCAAACCAGATTATTTGAGGAAAGTGATCGTACAGGATAGACACGCTAAATACACAAAAGTCGGCGAGATCATGACTGATCAGGTTGCTGCTCGCTCTTTATCTTCCCGCATTTGGTGATCTGCACGTGACTCGTTGCTTAATGTCTTTTTTACCCCTGAACAGGATAAGCTAATATCAGTAAGCTCAGATACAAATATTCTTCATGCTATGCAGCTAATGACAGGTGGTTATCCTACAATTAGTAATCAAGAGTATAGTAGAATAATAAGCAAATAGAGTTTTATCAATTCATGGCTTGAAAGAAGTCTCCTATCGATTAAGGACCTGGAAAATAAGACGAAACCTGAAAAATAGAAGCTGTCAATTAAGACCATATTTGACGTCTTATGATTTCTAGTTATCCAACAATATTTTATAAAATCACAATCCAAAAAGAATGAAGACATTAATTTCATGCAGATGGAGAAAGAGTAATAATTTTGAATATTAATAAAATAGAGTAATACCCGGGTGCACCAGTTGCACTGCTCAATGAAACAAAATAATGTTGTCCAATGAAAACAACTAATACCTTTTAGTAAAACAACAAATACCATTCTATAATGCACTTGAATTGCACAGTGCAACTAGTGCATAGAAGTACTTGCCTAATAAATTAAGCTATAAATTATAAGATAAAGAACATGCACTTAAAATTTGTAAGACCTAAATTGATGGTTTCAATTTTTCATGCCAAAAAAATGATCGTTTCCAATTTTTCAGGTCTCAAATCGATAGGAAAAATCTTTCAAGTCCCTGATTGAGAGTTTTACTATTATTCTGTTCCTGAATTGACAAAATTCCTAAGCATATTTATAGATAGATATGCAGAGTGGAAGCATATTGAATATGAGTGTGATAGTGTTCATGGTAAAATAACTGAATATTTATGCTTGCAGAGAATCACATACGGCATGCCCCCGTTATAGATGGGAAGATAGTAGGCATGATCTCAATCAAGGATGTGGTTCAAGCTGTACTGGAGCAACAACATGGAGAAATGAAGCGACTAAACGACATTATCCAAGGAGATTACTATTGAAATAGATATCTATTTATCAAGCTCAATCCAAACTTCTAATCAATATTCAGTGCACAGAATGCTTTCAGGTAGTTTCATGCAACTGCAATTTAAATCACTGCTATGAATGTCACAGAAATCTTGGGAACGATGTATCACTAGACATGCAGCATATTATGACAGTTATAACGAATTATGCCCAGCAAAGACCTTCAGCCGTTACTATCTTTTTAAATGTAAAATTGTGTTTAAGACGGTCTCTAACATATACTGTCTCAAAGAATCAAGGCTTAATTGCATATAAAATCACAACAATTTCGAAAATAGCAATCTCATCTAACTTTTGAGTTTTGGTAAACAAAACCTCAATTTATTTTCTTTTTTTTGCAATTCGAACTAATGGGCAGAGACGCTCCTGCATGGGAATTAATAACTTTCGCAAGATTTTGCAACAAAAAATTAAAATCACAACATTTCACATAAAATAAATAATTTAGGAACCTAAATATACATTCTGCCAATAAACTGTACGAAGTCTAATTGACTAAAACGATTAGATAAAAATGCCACTTACTATAAATCTCCATCAGATCCATCATCATTTTGCTTTCTTACGAAAACATTGGGTCATTTCGAGCTTCCTGCTGGGGCCTTCTGAATATTATTAAGTCTCATAGCTTTCGATGCCGACAGAGAAACTTTCACCTTTTCAGACAACACAAATCCCCGAGCTTCCATCTTTTCTCGTAATCTTTGAGCATCATGCTGAAATCCCCCGTCTTTAAGTGAACTGATAATCCTCTCAAAATCCCCAGCCTCCAATTGCTCGTTTTTTGACTCCAGAACTCCTAAAGCTTGAAGAGCTTTCTTCTCAGCCCCAGATTTAATATACATATCACAAAGGCTTATATGCAGCTTAAAAGGGGGAGCCTCCCCCTGTTCAGAAATTTTATCCAAAATCTGTTCTGCTTCATCAAAAAGCTCCAATTTGGTGAACCAATCAACCAGAATCGTATACGTAGAAACCCCAAGCTCAAACCCGTTTTTCTCAAGCTCTAATAACATATTTAAAGCTTCATCGAGTAAATTCCTTTTTTCATACGCAGAAATTACGCTAGAAATACATAAATCATCGGGCTTATGCCCAAGTTTCATCATTTGATCGAAAGAATTCCTAGCTCGATCATGGTTACCTGCTCGGGCATATGCCTCAATCATTATAGTCCAAGATTCAAGGTTATGGGAGCTGTAAAATTGTGTAGATGTGAAAATACGATCAGCCGCATCAACCATTCCAGCTTTGGCCAATGCCTTAAGCAAGGACATATACGTATTTTTTGCAACCTTTATGTCCTTCATTTCAATGTCTTTGAACAATGCCTCAGCTTCTTTTGGTCTGCTAGCATTTATGTAGGCTATGACCATGGAATTATAAGCCTTCATATCTGGTGTAAACCCCTGGGCCTGTAAAGTGTCGAATGATTCTTTTGCTCGATTGAGATTTCCTGATTTGCAATATATTTGAATCAATAATGCTGACATGATAACATCGGGTTGAATGCGGTTCGCACTCATCTTCTTTAAGATTCTCTCGACATCTTCCATGCGATTTTCTTTAGCGAGAGCATCAATTAGTTTTGAATAGTCATGTATGCTTGCTTTGAAGGACTCTTCAGACAGTACAGATTCTGCAATCTGAAACATACCAATGAAGTTAATTGAGTTGGGATATTAACCTTGAGAAATGTGGTGTTTGCCAAAGTACTTAAGTCTGATTTACACGTGACATTTATCAAGGTCAAGCATTCAGTTGGACCTTAGTTTTCTAAGAATGGGCATCATTCCTAAATAAATGCAAAGCTGGGATGAATGATTATACAAGCAACTAAAGGAATGTGCAGTTCTGCAAAATACAAATTTATGATGAATAATTATACACATCCAAAAACTCGGTTTTACACATATAGCCCCTACCAAAAGTTAGCAAACCAAAATAAAAAGGTTACAAAAATACCTCTTATGACTCGGTATCAATTTAAAAAAAAAAAACTAAAAGAATGTTTTGTAACAAACTGAGATAAAACAAAATTAATCTTGAGATAAAATAAAATTTCCAGCAAAAGAACAAAGATGCATACCTTATAGTAAAGATGAGAATTACAATCCTTCGATTTATCAAGAAGAGCAATCCAGTCAATCCTACTAGGTTCCAGAAGATCTATCCATTCACGTAAAAGCGGAGCAGGATCATCCTCTTCTTTTAATGAGAGGATCTTTTCAGTAACAATTTTGCACTTTCCAGATATAGGCTTTGCATCCTTAGGCCACATAACTTCTCCACTCTCATGAATTTTACCAGCCACCATAGCCCACTCTCGATCAGATAAATCAAGCCCATATATCTTGTACTTAATCTTTCCATGTCGTTTGGGAAGAGAGCCACTTGCTACATTATCAATCTCTTTTCCACCAGCATTTTCTTTCCCCACTTCATCACTTTCATCTGACTCCTTATAAAGGAGTTCTAAGCTCTCATAAAAATCACTTTGTTCCATTTTTTCACGGGCCCACTTGAACCTGAGCTCTCGCAAAAGCTCACCGCGTATGCCCACTTTGCCAGCAAATCGATACATCTGTATAACTTCCTCAGACTGAAGAAAACTCTTCATTCTCTCTTTTTTCTTTTCTTTTTCCATATCTTGCATCACTAAATTGCTGACTTCCCAAACTGTCCTCCACAAGTCCTCACTTAAATCCTCCGAAGGCATAGATGATGGAACATCCCCCGTCATCTGTTGAAGACCACCCTTTTCGATCTCTGATACAACATTTTGAACAATGATCGTAAGCATCCCTTTTATTGTGTTCTTGTCACAATCGGGATAAGCTTCGGAGAGCTTTTTCCGCATCACCCAAACGAATCGGGATAAGAACTCGTTCATCGTAGCATCGGCTTCTGATTTGCTTTCCAACGAGTCATCTGTACTAACATGTTCTGAAGTGTGAACGCATCTTCTTAGAGATTTATCGAATCTCGAATCATTAGGTAAGTTGGGAACAGATAAACCCCCTGATGGATGAAAAGGGCGGGGTGTGGAGATGTTAATGGCTGCAACACATCTGTAACCAGATGAATTTCGCGGGATTTCCCTGCTATTGAGCTTTGATATGCCATTAATTGTACGTCTGTTGAAGACTCGCCTTAAATTCATGTCTAACTCTAATTTAATATCAGTACTGTGATTGGGATACAAAACTGTTCAATTAGACATGTGAACTCCTGAAGTAGACCAAAACATATGGTTAGAAACAGAAGATGCTACAAAGATCTACTGGATAACATTTAAACGAAAATGAGGCCCATAAAACTTTCTTCCTAAAACAACAGGTACAATTTAGAAACGCACCAAAAAAATAAAACTCAATCAGCTAATTGATAAAGGCAAAGAATGACAAAGCTAAGTAATATAGAAAATACATGCTAAAATAATTGTTACTACAACATTTTTTATCCAATCTGCACAACAAATGAGAAATTAACAGAACAAAAAAGGGAGAACGTTAAAGACGTCGAATCTCCATCTGTATATCTCCTACTGAATTAATTAAGCTTAAAGATCGATGTTTCCTTCGCAAAATGCACACTCAAAACATCGCAAAATACACACTCAAAGCACACACACGCGAGCGAAACAAGAGGGAATTACCTGCTCAGCGATTGAAAATGGCGGAACTTGAGAGAAAACGCTCAAAACCCTGATGCCTTCATAACCCCTGCCCTTCATCCAATTTGGCCCGGGCCGGGTTTTAACCCGAATTCATCAGTATTGGTCCGTCGGGTGTTTCTTTCATTTATAATAAATAAATGGGCTCAATTAAGTATGTAGTACGGATTTTTTTGACAGTGTTTTCATAACCGAATCGGTGATCAAATCGGTCTAGGCATCGGTTGTCGATCCAACCGGTTGGACCGATTGAACCGACGGTTCAACCGTTAAATTGATTTATGCATATTTCTTTTATATTTTGTATGTTACATTAAAAAATAAATATTTATTCATAAAATATTAAAACTATACTAATTTATAACTTATAAATCTTATATTAAAATAAATACAATAGAGTTTGGAGACCAAAGATGATGGCGTTGTGGATTAATTCCACACAATATATGACGACGATAAAGAGATTAAATGAAATTAATGACTTGTGAATGAATTTATTTGAGAGAAAATGATATTGAGATAAAAACAATAACATTATATAGAGATGTTTAGAAAAAAATAATAAAAAAATAAAAAAAAGTGATTTAATAAATAATAAAAATAATAAAATTGAATTAACCGTTTTTAAGGAGTAATTGAACCGGCGACATGAGCGGTTCACGGTTCGACCGGTTCAATCGGGCGGTTCAACCGGTTTTTGAAAACACTGCTTTTTGGGTTACATATTTTAATTTTCTTAGTATAATAAGGATCAACTAATACAAAATTAATATTTGTGCATAACTTAATTCAAACAAAGACGTTGTTTAGTGAATAAATTGAAGTACAAAATAAAATAATTATTAGTTGTCAAAAGAATTAAAATATGTGTTCGGAATTTCTTAATGAGCAAAATATGAATAATTTGAAAAATTCCGCATGAGATGTCAAAATTCAATTATGTATTCATATACAAAATTGTGATACTTTTAATGTGTACTTTTAATTTGAGTATTAAAAAACTTAAGAAAGTGTAGTGACACGTTTTTGTAATGTATACTTTTAATTTGAGTATTAAAAAACTTAAGAAAGCTACTGTAATTCATATTAATTTTGTAATTTTTTGATAATTTATATAAACTGTAATTAAAGATAGACTGATAGAGAATAGAATTTAGGAGGAAGAAAGGGGAGAAAAACATGAGTGAGAGATAAGATTGAGAGAACAAAGATGGGAGACTGGAAAATGCCATATTTAAGCCTACACAATTAACTAATAAAAGCAGTGGGCTTTCAAGTTACATGATAAAGCCCATATATAGTTGTAGGTCCAAATATAAATAAATAATCCAAATGGGCTACTCCCTCAATGAAAAGAACAGTTAAATTAAAATTCAAATCTAGTAATGGCCCAATTCATGTTCATGACGGAAAGTATCACATCTCGCGTATGAAAGAATTTCATACAAGACTTGCTTAAAATATAGAGTAAACATTCTGGTGAATCAGATTTATACATAAACTTTATCATTGTTATGTAAAAAAATTATTATTTTTAAATACAAAAATTATCACTGTTTTAAAAAATGCTTATTTTTTAAACAACAATAATTTTTGTGTAATTTTGGGGGTAGTTGCGATCTCATCTATGAATGTCGAAAATAAAATATACTACATTATATATTGTGTGTGTGTTATTTACTATTGGAAAAAAACTATTAATATGTAATAAGATAATTATTGTAAAATAAATATAACTACCTAATGAATTATTTCGGAATTAAGTAAAATATCAATTATTATAGAAGTCTATAAAAAAGATGTTTTTTATACTCCCTTCGTCCACCAATCTTGAGTATACTTTATTACATGTTAAACTTGAGTATGCTATATTACATGTGACAAATGAATTTTAAAATTTGTTTATTTTGTTAAATTTTCTAACGAGATTCAGATATTATTAATTATATAATTTTTATTAACATAAAATAAATTAATAAATGTATTTTAAAAAAAAGGAAAAAGTCTCTTGTTAAAATCTAAGCATTGCAAGTATAAATAAATAGGTTTATAAAAAAAACTTTAGGTCTGTCTTATTAATTAAATAGGTCGAGTTCAGTTCAATTTTTATAGGCTGGTCTGTAAATCCTTGCTTGGTAGTGTGTCTTGTTCCCACCACTATAAGTCTTCAATAAAGAGCAAACTCATGTTCACGTGAACTCTTGTTTTTAATATTTTGGTGTCACTTTTATGCATAACGAGTACTATGAAGTGTCACTGTTTAAGAATATGCTTAATTTTTAAACAATAACATTTTATATACATCATAATAATATTAATTATACATAATAGTGACATTTTGTATGTATAACAGTAACCTTTGAAAAAACTACAATTGAAATGTTTATTTCACATATTGGGGCTTAAACAAAGTAACCTTTAAAAGAACTACATTTGAAATGTTATTTAACATATTGGGGCTTAAACAATTGAAATTTTGATATTAATAAAGAATGTCAAATCCGCGGAGCATGTGTCTTTGCTATACCAAAAGTGTGTGCCTAAATTATGTCAAGGGTTAAAAAATGAGGCTCGTGTTGCAAACGATTTTCTTAAAAAAAATTATGTCCTTCATTTACAGTGTTAGTGAATTATAGGATAGTTGTTTTTCAGAAAATAATGATAAAAAAGCAATGATATTAGCATTATATCTTGATCGAGGCGAACTTAGATGTTGCTTAAATTTAATCATCGGAAATTAAAATAATTGCAAAGCAAATGCATAAAAATATTACTAGCAATTTTTGGAACTGTATCCGTACGATTCCCAATTAGTTTGTTTTCACGTTGTTTCAACTTCGACCAAATTGTTACTTACAACATTAAAGTCTTGACTGTTGGAACGTGGTTATTATGGACCACTAAAAATGTCATATGTCGTAATCGAAAAACATGAATCATAAATCATGAATTCAAGTTTTAAAGTTTCAAGATAATATTTTGTAACCACCTGAGTAATGAACACTTAATTCAAATTTTAAAATCACACATGTGACATTTTTATTTGCACTTGTTGCTGCTGTTATGTTTAGCAATTAAATGTAAAATAAAAATGAGGCAAAAGTGGGTTCCTATATTCACTTACTCATTTGTATTTTTTCAATGTGGGAGAAAAGTTCCTTATTTTTCCCTTTCTCATCCATTGGTTATAATAAAATAATCTTTAAATTTTATATTCATTACTCAAATAAGCACAATTTCCAACAAATAATTGTATGTAATATATTTAGTTCATTTAAATTCACGTGGAGCAGAGGTCGAGAACCACACAACCTTGTGGAAGAACGCCTTGATAGGGCACTTGGGAACTCAAGACATTGTCGAAGGTGCTATGTAACAGGCTGAAGAAAGTTCTCTCGATTTTAATTGATGAATCCCAATCGGCGTTCCAATCGGGAAGGTCAATCCAAGACAACGTAATAATTGCATTTGAGTCACTACATGGTATCAAGAACAAAAGACGGGGGAAGGTGGGAGAAGTAGCTTTAAAGATTGACATAAGCAAGGCATACGATCGTGTAGATTGGCGCTATCTTGAAGGGGTATTGAGGACGATGGCCTTCTCGGAGAAATGGATAAATTGGATGAAAATATGTGTCTAGACGGTTTCCTATACATTTTTGGTAAATGATTCCAAGGTGGGACCGATATCACCGAGTAGGGGACTAAGACAGAGGGATCCCCTCTCACCCTACTTGTTCATACTATGCGCGGAAGGCTTTTCTAGTCTTCTTCGGAGGGAGACTTCTCGAGGCACAATTCATGGTTACCGTGTGAATAGGAGGGCACCATCGATTTCTCATCTTCTATTTGCAGACGATTGCTTATTGTTCTGTCGGGCCACGGAGGAAGAATGTGAAGCATTGAAGAGGACCCTTAATCTGTATGAAAGGGCATCGGGACAAGCTGTCAACTACGGTAAGTCCGGAATTTTCTACAGCCCGAATGTTTCACCAGGGTTGAGGGGCACACTCAATAACTGTTTGGGAGTCCACTTGGGGCTTGATACGGGGAAATACTTGAGGGAAAAATTATGGAACAAGCTCCATCTTTGGCGTAGCAAGAAGATTTCGAAGGCAGGCAAAGAAGTGTTACTAAAATCAGTGGCTCAATCAATACCAGCCTATTGCATGAGCACGTTCCTACTTCCTGTGACACTTGTGGATGAACTCCACAGGATGATGAATTCTTTTTGGTGGGGTCATAGCACGGATCCTAAGAGGGAGAAATGGGAATCGCTTTGTCGTCATAAGGGTGAAGGGGGCATGGGATTTAGGAATATACATTTATTCAATATTGCCATGCTTGGCAAGTTGGTTTGGCGCTTTATGGGAAACCCCCATTCCTTGGCAGCACGGGTTATGAAAGCGAAATATTTTCCTAATGATGATATATTTACATCCCGCCTTGGAGCCAACCCGAGCTATGTGTGGAAGAGCATTCATACGGCGAAAGATTTAGTGATTGCCGGAACAAGATGGAAAGTGGGGAATGGCTCGTTTATCCGGGTATGGGGGGATTCATGGTTGGACAGAGATAACGCCTTTCGGATTTCGACTCCAGCGGTTCCATCCTTTGAAGACATGGTGGTGGGAGATTTATTTGTACCTGGCACGAGGCAATGGGATACGGAGGTAATCTTTGAAGCCTTTACACCAGAGGATAGCGAATGCATCATGCGTACAACACCAGCCCCGACTGGATGTGATGATAAACGGATATGGCACTATACGGAGAATGGGGATTACTCGGTTAAGTCGGCATATCATCTGGCCGTAAAAATCATTGATGATACGTGGGAACATGCTGAAACCCCGTGGAAAGCAATCTGGAAAGTTCAAGTCCCTCCCAAGGTAAGAGCATTTTATTGGCGATTATACAAGGGTTGGTTGGCGGTTCGGGTTAAGCTAAGGAAGTCACTTGCCCATTATGTTCTCAAATGCCTGAAACCGTGTGGCACCTGTTCATCGACTGTCAGTTTGCTAGACAGTGTTGGAATGCAGGGAATTTATGGGGGGGAAATTGATGCATTATGTTACGAGGTTGAGGGACACGAGGATTTGTTTCTTCGACTTCATCGCCATCTAGAGCGCAGCGAAATGGAATGAGTCATGATGATTACTTGGGCAATTTGGCGAGGCCGAAATGATGCGGTCTGGAACGGGAGTATTGGGAGACCAAGCCAAGCGGTCTTCGCTGCAACCACGTATCTAGCAGATTGGCAAATAGCTAGGCCTGTCAGTACACGGAAAGAAAGTTCATATGTTGTCGGTCTCTTCTAAGGAAGGGAGTTATGAAAGTCGACCAAGGGGAGGCATGGGGAGTGATTGAAGGGATGAAGTGGGCGATGAGATTGGGTCTTACTCGAGTTATGATTGAGTCCGATTCGAAACGTGTAGTAGATGCTTTCAGCTCCAAGACCAGAGGAGACACAGTACTGTGTGATTACATTGAAGAAGGGAGACGAATTCTTGCGTCTCAAACTAATTTTTCGGCTGTGTGGGTTTGTCGTAGTGCCAATGTATCGGCACATACTATTGCTAGGACTATTCGGAGTTTTAATAGTCCTCATTGTTGGGTAGAGCCTCCGGATTTTGTGAATGGTCTACTCGATAGGTGCAACTCGTGTACTTAACTTTGTTTCCGGTAAAATAAAAAATATATTTTCTTGATTTCTTTTGCGTGATGGTTGCCCGTGACCAAGGACGGAGCAACATTGGGTAATGCCTCCAAACTTTTACGAAATTATATATATATATATATATATAATACTGTTAAAATTGGTTCGTGTCCCTTTGATAATGTCATTCTATCAATCATAAATCAAGTTTCAATTTTCGTTGGTCACACTTTCTTTCTTTAATTCTTTCAGGTTTCAATTTTTGTTGATCACATTTTCGTTCCTTTTTTTCCCTTTCTTTTAGTATAAATTATTTGGGGCTAAATTTTATTCCACATTTAATTGGAATGGTCTTATAATGTAACTTGGGTGTCTCGAACTCAAAACCTTTCGGCCTAGGTAGTGGGGCTTCAACCACTTGAGCTATACCACTTTGACAAAATTTTATTCCAAATTTAATTGGAATGATCTTATAATGTAACTTGGGTGTCTCGAACCCAAGACCTTTCGGCCTAGGTAGTGAGACTCCAACCACTTGAACTATACCACTTTGACTAAAATTTTATTCCAAATTTAATTGGAATGATCTTATAATGTAACTTGGGTGTCTCGAACCCAGGACTTTTCGGCTTAGGTAGTGGGGCTCCAACCACTTGAGCTATACCACTTTGACCAAAATTTTATTCCAAATTTAATTGGAATGGTCTTATAATGTAACTTGGGTGTCTCGAACCCAGGATCTTTCGGCAGGTAGTGGGACTCCAACCACTTGATCTATACCATTTTGACCAAAATTTTATTCTAAATTTAATTGGAATGGTCTTGAGACATAAATTGTTGGAGGGTGTGCAGGACAAAAGAGTGTGGGAGAAGTCTCTTTATGGGAGCTTGTCCTCTAAGCTTTCTTAGTCCACATTACCCTGAGGTTTCTTGGGGTAGATGGATTTGGCAAAAGTTCATTCCTAGATGCAGATCCACTACCATCTGGAAAGTCATTCATAATAGAATTCTGACTTGGAACAAAATCAGAAACTGGGGTGTGGCTGGACCATCCTGGTGTTGTCTCTGCCATGCTAGTGAGGAGGATCTTGACCACCTTTTCATCAATTGCACCTTCTCTAACTCTTTACTTTCTCATATTTGCTCCATTTTTTGTTTCAATTACATTCCATACACTAATTTACATTCCTTCCTTTTTGCAGGCCATGCAGTACAAAGCCTCTCCTCAGGTTGAGAATGCGTGGAAATTTGCAATTGTGACCTACACTTGGCTTATCTGAAAGATTAGAAATTATACTATCTTTGGTGGGAGAATTTTTACTATTTTGGACATTAGAGTCAGATTTTGGGCTCATATGAGGGAACTAAACCATATTCCTCATGGGATGATATAGGATTTAGATAATTCAGATGCTCTTGATGCCTTTAGAATTTTTTTGCAGGGTTAAACAGGAGAGGCAGCAAGTGCAGGTCAGATGGATGCCTTCGCAGATTGGCTAGATAAAATGTAACACGGACGCGAATGCTTTTGGCTCCCCGGGTAAACTCAAAGGAGGGGGTATTTTCAGGGATCAAATGGGCACATTTCTTGGAGGATTTGCTGCTAAACTTAGGATGGGTTTCACTTTTGAGGATGAACTGGCAGCAGCGCTCATCATCATTAAGATTGCTTATAAGAGGAACTAGACCAAGCTATGGATTGAATCGGACTCCGTTTACGTCGTTAACATGCTGAACTCGATGGACCCCCAGGTCCCGTGGAAATGTTTAGAGAAGTGGAGGGTGGTTAGGATGCACTTGAGCTCAATTCAGTGGGTGGCTACTCACCTTACAGGGAAGCCAATGCAGCTGCAGACTGTTTGGCAAGCTACGAAGGGAACAATGAGGGTGACATTTTCTATTGGTGGGAAACCAAACCACCTTGGCTCGATTCCTTTTTGTATAATGATATGCATACAAACTTTGTTAGGATCTAGTTGCTTGCTTTTCGATGTTGTTGCGGTTTGTTGTTTAATTTGGCACTTTGGGTTGCCTTTTTGTTTGTTTTTTCATCTTAGAGGGTTGTCTCTTTTTCCCTCCGACCAAGGGTTTTGCCCCAAGGGGGGATTTTACCTTGGCGAGGTTTTTAGCTGGGGCCCGGCCTCTAAACCGACATGTGGTTTAATGGCTTTAGGTTTTTGTTTTTATAAGATTTTGATTTAGTTTAATTATTTGAGGCTAAATATCGAAGGCCCTTCATAAATTAGGTTGAGGTCGTTTTTTGTCACACTTATTGTTGGAACCACAATTATCAATAATTTTTAGATAAAAAAATTTATGAATAACCTTTACTAAATTCACATTTATATATATACATATAAAACAAAAATCTAATTATAAAAGAAGAAAACATAATTCTTCAAAACAAAAAGAGAAAGATTTTGATAATAATAAAAGTAAAAGAAAATCTTTTCGAAAAGAAGATATGATACAATTATTTGTAAAAAATGTATATATCTATATCAATAGTATCCTGTGGATCTTTTACAAACACAAATAGGAGATTACTGAGAAATTCCATAGTCCATGAGTTAACCTGAAAAAAGCTTTTACGCCCAGAAAACGCCTGCGCTTATTCATCCAAGATTACGGCAACAAGGGCTAGCCCACATAGTTAACTCATGAATATCACTGGAAAGCTCAAACCTACTGGTTAAACCAACTCTACCTTTGATATATCAAATTACAGATCATTATAGGAATATAATTCCAAATGCACATGATAGTAGAGTATAATTAAGTCAGATCATGATTCAATACAAGTATTCTAAATTGCGTCCCATAGGCGGCGATCATCAGAAAAGAAATTAAAATTGCAGAATTTAAATAACAATATACCTTTAAAAAGCCACAATCATAAACCAGAAAATGTACAGGAATATTACAAGGTTTACAAGGTTGCACACAAGAGAGGGATAAAGAGAGAGAAAGAGAGGGCGAGTCAAAACTCAAGCGTGCCTCAAAAAGAAAAAAAACAAGCCTATTTATAGATGAAAGAACCGGACATCAAACCCCGAATTTCAAAATAAAAAAGAAATAGTGTAGAAAAAACAAAACCACAAAAAGACAAAAAAGTTTGAATAGTAATTACTATTCATGAACAGTACTTTGTCTGTTGATGCAAGCAGTGACGAAATTTGATTTTGTCTGATCCTGTAGCCACATTTTGCTGGAATGTGCTAAGTCAATATCTTCACTAAATTGCCAATAATGAAGCTTGCTTTTTAAGGAGTTTAAGAGACTCTCTGAAACTGGCCAATTCTTGATGATGAGTTGGAAAAACATTTCTTCCTTGATTTCTTCTTAGTGAAGCTTCAAGCCATGGAATCCATACTTCCAAAACTGTAATTATTTTCTTAAGAATTTTGAGATAATTCTTATCATTAATAACATTATTCTCATTATCAATAAGAATTTGAGAAGGAATTCTCCAAATGTTATAATGTAAGACTCCTGTATTAGTCAGAAGATAGCATAATCTGGAACGAATTATTCCATGCTGAATATCCCATCCTTCCGTTGTAAAGGATGTAAAGAAACCATTAGGGTAAGAACCTTCCATTAAGACTTTGCCTTATTTTAATTTCCCTTTGAGAGAATTCTTCAAAAGATCGAAACTTTCTTGAATAGAAAATTCCTGATCATCTTCATTTGGATCCTGCGCATCTTGAAGATCAGATCCAGAAATCATTGAAGCGTCTGATTTTGAATCAGAAAAATCAATATCTTTGAATAAATCATTCTTAATATGATCCATATAAAGATCCATAATTTTTTCTTTTGAGAAAATACCAAAATACTTCTTAGAGTATTCAGAGAATGATGGAAGAGAACTAGAAGTCTCATTAACAAAAAATTTTCTGTATTCTTCCATTTGGGATTTAATCCGTGAAATATTTTCCTGTATTGGTTACTCATTAGAACCAGGGGGTAATAACATTTAAGTTATTCCAAAATCGCGTTGTATGGATTCTCCATAAACAAGGTGTACCATGTTCAGTATAACCAAACTCTGGTCTCCATTTTAGAACCCATGGGATTCCAGAATCCACAAAGAACATACAAGTAGTTTTACTACTCGTATTATGAGACTTTAAGTCTGAAGAAATAATAGTATATTCTTCTAAGAGATTTTTAACCTCTTCTGGCAAGATATCTGCCAAAGCCCCGAAATTTCCCCACCATGAGAAAAGCCAGTTAGGAATTTGATTCCTGCCAATGTTTTCACATATTTTAATCAACCAAGTATGAGAATGCTTAAGATTACGATACAAAAAATGTTTTATAAAAACTTTGAAGGTAATCCCAGTAATTGTACTGGTAAATGGTATGTGTGACTTCATTAGTCATACTTCTTTCAGTAAAAGGTGAAGTTCCCCATTCTTGGATGGAAATAATCTTTTTGATAATAAATTTAGAGTAATTGATAGCTTTACTCTTAGGAGGAAAATTCTGGATTTCAACACTTCCGAGACTGATGAGAATATTCTCATAAAATCCTCTGGATTTGTAAGTCTCAACATTCCAATTTGAATTTGGAAAATATTTTTCCATAAGAATCCATGGGGACTCTTTGAATTTCTCATCATCATCTTCTATAATAAGAATTAATTCTTTTTTAGAAGAATCAAAGAAATTATATTCTTTTTGTGCAATTGAAGAATATGATTCTTCAGCTTCTGCTTTTGAGGAATTGTCCTCTATTGGTAAATTTTTTCCCCTTTGTCTCAGGAATTCTTGAAACTCCTTTTGTACATTGTCTCCTTTTGAAGAAGAGCCACTTCCAGAAATATTCTGGTTGAAAAGGATTTCTTCCCATGTTTGTATATAATCGAGGATGGCCTCTTCCTCCTCTTCCTTTATAAGAGGAATAAGGATTCCTTCCAAAGATGACTCATTTTTCATCATGAAGAAATAAATTCACGAGTTAAAAAATCTGGAAGATGATTATCCTTCCCTTGCTTATAAACAATATCAAAATCAAAATAAGCAAGATGTGATTGCCATCGGGCAAACATTTGTTTAGAAACATTATGTTCAAAATCTTTGAAGAGCATAAAAGTAGCGAAATTTCAAGAATCGGTTTTTATAGTAAATTTACGATTATATAAATCATCCCGAAATTTAAGGACACATTTAACAATAGCAAGAATTTCTTTAGCGAAGGCGAATAATTTTTTTTTAACTATTATTCCATTTACCGAATAAAAATCTAATGATATAATCCTTTTTATTATCAGGATTAATTTGTTTAAGAATACCTACCCCAAATCTGAGGCATCAGTTTCAACAATTTTCTTCCAACAGGGATTAGCCAGCATAAGACAAGGAATATTTTTGACCTTATCTTTTATCCTGATAACAACCTTAGTATGATCATCATTCCAAGGAGAAGGATTCTTTTTAAGTCTATCATATAAAATAGCGGAATCTTCAACAAGATTCTCAATATAAGAAGACACATAATTAAGACTTCCTAAGAATCTTTGTAACTGAGTTTTATCAGTTATAATATCAGGGAATTTATTACCAAATTCAATACTTCTTTGAATTGGAATAATATTTCCTTTATCAATAATATGACCAAGAAATTTTATTTTTGTCTGAAATAAAACCATTTTAGGTTTTGAGATGACAAGACCATTTTTAATGACCAAATTTTTAAACATATCAAGATGTTTAAAATGTATTTCAATATCTTTGGAAAATACAAGAATGTCATCAATATAAACAATAATGAAATCACTATAAGGATTAAAAATGTCATTCATAATTTGTTGAAATTGAAAGAGCATTTTTAAGCCCACAAGGCATAACAGATCCATTCATAATGACCAAATGGTACGTTAAAGGCAGTTTTATACCTACCAGGTTGATTAATTTGAATTTGCCAAAAACCTGATTTTAAATCAAATTTAGAGAAAATAAGAGCATTGACTAATCTGTCAAGAAGAACCTTTTTATTAGGAATATGATGTCTAATCCATTTTAAAACCTTATTAAGAGGTTTATAATTAATAACTAAACGAGGAACTCCTCGTTCCTGCTCAGAATGTTTATTAACATAGAAAGCAGTACAAGACCAAGGGGATTTAGAAGGAGTTATAAGCTTCTTTTGTAATAAGGAAGATATTTCCTTTTTACATAACTCTAAGTATTCAGAGTCCATCTGACAAGGTCTAGATTTAGTAGGAATTTTATTCTCTCTAAAATCATCTTCATAAGGAAGAGAAACTATATGTTTCTTTATATCCCAAAAAGCATTAGGAAAATCATTACAAATTTCAATGGAAAATTTATTTATTAAAAATTTGATTTTATCCTGTAGTTTAGAATTATTTAATATATTACTTATAGTAATAGAATTAAGCTCATCTTTAAGAAAATTGATTTGACAATTTTTATTATTAATTTGATCTTGAATCAAATTAAGAACCTTATGAATAGGTTTGGTAATAAACTTAAAAGCAATAGGTTTACTATTATAAGTACACATAATTTTTTTCTCCAACAAAAGTCAGCGGATATATTTTAAAAAGAAAAGGAAGACCAATAATCATTTGACTAGTGATGTCTTCAGCAATAAGAAAGTCATTAGGAATACAACAACCATCAACACAAACATAAGCATTTTTAAGCTTATAATTAATCTTTAAAGATCCTCCTCCTGCATGAGAAAGTGAATGAGTAGTTTTTTCGAAAAACTTAGTAGGAATTATTCCTAACTGTATAACACTCAAATCAGCACCACTATCAATCATGACAATAAAATCTTTCTTATAAGAATTATTTATAAGAAGAGAGATCTTAGTATACCACTTCTGTGATATAACCATATTAATGGTAGATGAATGATTCTTCTCCATATTAAAATTATCATCAATATCTAAATATTGTGAAAGAGTATTATAGCTGGTTTCACAATCTTCAATTTTACCTTTCTCCATAAGAGAAAGACGAACAGAAAGATCAGTATTCTGTTTTTGAAGTATTTTTACATCAGTTTTGAAATTATTAATCTCATGGACTAAATCATTTAAAGTTACAGGATTATTTTTCATATTTTTTAGGTGAAGAAGTCATTCCAATTCACCCATATTATAATAATTATTATCAATCTTTTTAGAAAGACTAGTTTTATTATTTTCTTCATTCTTAAAAGAATCATGAAATTGTTCAATGATTTTATCTCTTAAACTAGAATCTTTAATATGTTTAAGAAATTCAAAAATATTATTATTAGTTAAGACACTAATATTCATATCTTGAAATTGACTCATAAGTTTATAAAACTCATTATCAATATTGTTAACATTATCAGTATTACTGATACAATTAAGACAAGGTTTTCCAAGTATACAATCATTGCATTTCTCTTTTTCTGATTTAACAGAATTATCATCATCCGAAGAGGATTCAACAGAAGAACAGTCATTATAAGACTTTTCTGATTCAGTATCATTATTAGGACTCATGACAATCTTAAAAAGAGTTTCTTTTAACTCTTCATTAATATCAAGATTTTTAATCTTATCCTTTGCATAGCACTGATTAGCATAATGACCAGTCCTATTTTTACAAATAATTGTATCATATCTTCTCTTTTTGAAAGATTTTCTTTTACTTTTATTATTATCAAAATCTTTCTCTTTTTGTTTTGAAGAATTATGTTTTCTTCTTTTATAATTAGATTTTTGTTTTAAATCTCTTTTATTAGTTTTATACAAACTATTTTTAGGATTAGGATTATCTAATCCAAATTGGTCCTGAAAATTGACCTAATTGTTTTCTTTTCTCGTAAAGATTATCTTATTTAATTTGGTTTTTTTAATTTGAGTTCATTACAAAGATTTATACCTTCCTGAACACAAACACTAATGATTTGACCAAAAGTATAAGACCTATAATGGATCGAATCAGAATCCTTTCTAAGAGTTTTCTTAACTCTCTCAGCAAATAAATTAGGAAGACCATCAACAAATTTATTTTTCCAAATATCCCGATTACAATCGGGGATCTCATAGATCTGAGAGACAAGAAAGTATCTTTGTACCATCTAAAATCGATGAGTTTTACACCTCATATTTAAAAGAAGGGGTTCTAGTATTTTCATATTTATTGGTATATTGACCAAAGAAATGATCCAAAATTGTAAGAATCAAAGAGTAAACCGCATTGGTTTTAGTTTCACCATTTTCAATTTTAATAGAATTAAAAATTTCCATTCTATTTTGAGGAGTCAAATAATTATCCCACCAACCTTTAAGTTGACCGATAAAACCAGAAGTAATTGTTGGGAAATGATTCGCACAGATCTATTCGGGGTGAATATTTAAATACAAATTTAATTCATTTATTATTACTAGCATGAATTAATCCTATATTAATTCAAATAATAATTGCAACAACATATCATGCATATAAAAAGCCACGTAAAACCTACGCATGCGGAATCTACGGGTTTACGTGAACGTATTCCTCGGGATGGCAAAGGACTTGGTCGGACGGACTAACCAAAAGGACTTCCCAAGTATTCCCTTAGCCCTTGCTCGACAATCCGGTGGAAGGATACTTTCATGAACAATTAACAAAAGGAAAAAATAAACTTTGTTGCACCAATGATGTGGATTTGCTAATATTTTCAGCACATGGAATTGTACTTGGGAATGAACTAATCATCCCCTATTTATAGGATAGGAGGAGCACGAAATTTTGTGAATTTTTCAATGTGGGATAAGACTTTTCTTGGTCACCAAGAAATCTTGAATATATCCCATATATTCTCTTTCCCATAATTAAAATATTCCACAAAAATCCACCTCCTCTATTATGGAGAATTTTCGAAAATAACTAAGCAAGAATCCAAGATTTGGATCTTCTTGAATTTATGAGATATTCTTGTATTTCAAGAAATACATATCTTCCATAATATCTTTCAAGAAAATCAAGAAAATCTTTCTTGCCCACTAATTTCAAAAATTTCGAAAATCTCTTAATGAATAACCAAGTGGGAGATTTCTTGAATTTAATGAGATAATCTTGTATTCCAAGAATACATATCTTCATTCCATAACAAAATTCAAAGAAAATCTTTCTCCTCTTTATTCATAATTTTTAAAAAATAATGGGGAAATATAAGCAACAATATTTATTTTATTTTAATCACCTTTTTAGGTTATTGGACTATATGTTGGGCTACTCGGGGGCCTTTAGGAGAATTAAGATTGGACCTTCTAATGGATCTTGAATATCTAATATTGAGCCACAATATAATTCAAGCCCATAAATATTAATTAATCCCACTACATAATTAATATTGTCTTATCCATCTTAACCCATATTACGTCAATATGGCTCCGGGTCATTATTTCCCGTGTTTAAGATTATCTAGCCCATTAATTAATTCAAGCCACCGAAATAGCTTTCCGTTAATTAATATCTTTTGTCCTTGGTCGAGGAACGGTTCAACATTATTATCCATACCGAAACAAATTCCACTTGCAAGATTTGGTATGATAAAACTTATGAACCTCCCCCAAGGGCAAAATCAAGCAAGCGTACTTGCACCGATTCTTCGTATTAAATCTTAGCAATCACATGTGACCAATAATATTGCCCAAGATAAAAGTAATGCGTATTGAATCTCTCTCGATTCGCTACCCATGATAAGTCAAAGCAATAGTTACCGATCCCACGGATCCTATTTAAGGGACGAAGGTTAAGAAACAACGATCCACCGAGGTCTAATTCTTCCTTGTTCGCCTCAAGAATTTATCCTCCTCAGAGGTCCTATTCAACAAGATCATGCATGCACTAGTGTAATCTCTTGGTCAAGACAAACCAATCGAGCCTTACACCTCAACCTTTTCGCGATGGTTGTTCATTTCCATCTAGGTTCGTGAATGGCGTACTTATAGTTACAAAGGGGACCGTTAATTTAATCTTCGTGATCGGGTATCACTAAATTAACTACAAATGTAACACGTCTTAATTATTGAAACAGTTATGCAAGAAATATATATAACATTCAATCATATTTAAAGCATCGATGATAAACAATTTATTTCAATAAATAAGTCCGAAATTCAGGTTTTAGATTATACAAAGTAAAAAGCATACTTTTCAAAAGATAATCCCCAACAATCTCCCACTTATACTCAAAGTCCGCTTTTAAGTATACTACAACACGTCTCGAGTAGTCCGTGACATCTAATGTCACCTACACACGAACCTAATAATTTCTCCCACTTATACTCAAAGCGATTAGCAACGGTCTTGACAACCATTCCACTCACATGTCTCTCGAATGTATTGAGGCGGCGACGCTTTGAATGGATCGCTAGGCTTCGTCCTCGACGCGCTATCTTTGCCACATCTATATCTCCTCTCTTAACGATTTCTCGTATAAGATGTCTTTCCTTTAATGTGTTTGTTTGACTTCAGGACTCTTGGTTCTCTTGAATTTGCAACCGCCCCTAGCGTATATTGCTGAACAAATTCGAACACCATCCAAGTCCACTAAGAAGATCTAGAGCCCAATCGGTTCTTTCACCGCTTCACAAGCGATTTTCTTTCACCCGACTTCCATGGTTGAGTCAGTGATGCATTTCTGCTTCACACTCGTCCATTGGATGGCTACACTTCCCAAATGGAAACACACTAACTGAGGCAGATAATTTCTGGAATCTATATTTGATTGGAAATCCGAGTCCATGTAGCCGATGGGGATTGGAGCATCTGACTGATAAATCAACATTCTATCCCGAGTTCTCTTCAGATACTTCAGAATGTTTTTTAATCGTCGTCCATTAAACTTTCCTCGGTTACTCGATATCCTCGCTATCATGCCTACGACAAAGCATATATCCGGTCTCGCATACGAAAGATCGCATACATAAGGTTTCCTACAGCCGAAGCACAAGGAATGCCTTTCATGTCATCTATCTCCTTTTGTCTTAGGGAACTTTTTCTTGGATAGATGGATTCCAAGACTGAAAGGTACGAATCCTTTCTTGGAATCTTGCATGCTGAATCGTTTCAAAAACCAGTGTCTATGTATGAAACTTGCGATAACCCGACCATCCTTTTCTTGTGACCTTGATCCCAAGGATGTGTCCAGTTTTCCCTAAGTCTTTCATATCAAACTGTTTTGAAACGCCATGCCCTTACGTCTGACCACACCTTCACATCGTTTCCGATGATCACAATGTCATCTACGTATAGTACTAAGAATACCAATGCAGTTCCGAAACGCTTTTTATACACACAACTTTCAAACTTGTTTTGATCAAACCCATAAGACTTTATTACATGATCAAAACTTTGGTTCCAAGCTCTGGATGCCTGTTTATGTCCGTAAATGGACCTCTTGAGCTTTATAAACTAGGTGTTCTTGGCCTGTTTCAATGAAAACATGGGGTTGTTGCATATAGATCTCTTTATCAAGACTTCCGTTAAGAAAGTCATCTTGACATCTATTTGCCGACTTCAAAGTCGAAAATGCGCAAAGAATCGATAAGAGAATACGGATGGACTTAAGCATGGCTACGGGCTTAAAAAGTTTCCTCATAATCGATCCCTTTCTTTTCGAGTATAACCTTTCGCCATTAGTCTTGCTTTAAAGGTTTCAACCTTCCCGTCCAGTCCTCTTTTCCTCTTATATACCCACTTTCATCCAATGGGTTTGACCCCATTAAGTGGTTCGACTAGCTCCCACACTCTATTATGAAACATAGAACCCACTTCGGCTTTCATTGCTGCTTGCCAAGAAGCTGCATCCTTATCTTGGAGTGCCTCGTTATATGTCCATGGGTCTGATTCCGGGAATCAAGTCCGAGGACTCTCCTATTCCCATGAATCTCTCGGGCATCAAACAACCCTCCCACTATAACGAGGTCTCGGTTGTGAAAACGTATCGTTTGGTATATCATCTAATGTCAATCGGGCACTGAGGTTTGCCCTCTAAGCTCATTTAAGGTAGTCTCACTTCTGGGTTTTCTTTTGGTTCTATAGTTTTTCTTCCAAAATCTAAAGTGGGTGCGGATGTCCACCTTTTGATCTTTGGAACTATAGAACATTCACCCTTTTGTTCCTCGGGGGTATCCTACAAAAACGACCTTTAATTACGATCGAGGATCCAATTTACTGGTTTCTTGTCCAACACGTGGGCGGACACCCCAAAGTTCTCATGTGTCTCATACTAGACTTGCGTCCCGGTCCACAATTCTTTGGGGTTACGGGAACCGATTTGGATAGCACCAAGTTCGAAATGTAAGTCATTGCTTTTCAAGGTATGACCCCAGGCATCGACTTCGGGAAGATCCGTATAACTCATCATTGATCTAACCATTTCCAAAAGAATTATGTTGCTTCGCTCTGCAATCCCGTTTTTGTTGAGGGTTCCGGTGCGATGAGTGATACAATCCCTTCATCGATAAGTAGTTCAAAAACTCATCATTTGAGGTATTCGCCTTCCGCGATCGGATCGTAGAGACTTGATCGTTTTTCCATATGATTCTCTTGCTTGAGCCTTAAATTCTTTAGAATTTCTCAAAGGTCTCGATTCATGCTTCATAAGGAAAATGTACCTTGAGTAATCATCAATAAAATTACTCATAACCTTCTCTTGCTTTGGTTGACATTGAACTACGTACATCTATGTGAACGATCTCTAACATTTCTTTAGCCCCATTCCCTTGGCTCCAAATGCCATCTTGGTCATATTACCCTCCAAACATGATTAAGTAGGTTGGAATCGATTCAACTTGGAGAAGCCCTAGTGAACCGCCTCTCTTACCAACCTTTGGATCCTCTTTGGATTTATATGACCCAATTTATAGATGCTAAAGAAGTGTCTCGCTCACGCCCCGATGAACGCTTTTTCTTTTCTCGGAAGCTTGATTGATGTGTTATAGGATACATTTAAGTGAGTGGTGTGCACAGTTAATTGTATAGAGATTTTCCATCAATGTCCCGTAACAGATACACTCATCATTTCAAAAATGATGTCATTCTTATTAGAAGAAACTTAGTGTCCTTTAATCGAATTTTAGAAACCGAGTGAATTCTTTCTAAAACCGGGAACATAAAGATAATCTCAAAAAACTTTATCTTCAAAAAGATAGGTGCACTTCTCCTCTTTAGCTTCAATCAAGCTACTCATGTAGCATTGCGAATGTCTGCTACTTATGTAGTATTGCAATAATCGTTACTCTTTTAAGCATTGCAATATCGCCACTTACGTAGCATTGCAATGTCTTCTACTTTAAATAACGTTACCCGGTGTGATGAGGATCTCACTCCCACTATGTTGCGGATCATTTAGAACCCGTGAAACCAACATGATTAGTGGATCTCGTATCAACCACCCACGAATGAGAAGTATCGCCCGCTAAACAAGTTTCAACAACTAGTGTATGAGAATTACCTTTCTTTCCGTCCCTTTTGGGGTTGGAACGAGCAAGACCTCCATTGTCCTCTCTCACCGCACTTAAGCACTTCCTCTTTGGATTTTCCTTGACACAACAAGCATTCCTCATCTTACCATTGCCCTTGGCAATAGTTGAGTTTTTATTGCTTATGGCCTTTGGTCCTCTTCTTTATCTTGCCTACCCTTGGCCTAGAAAATGAAGACGGACCACTTGCTTAAAAGCTTGAGTTTGGTGCCTCTTCATCATTTCGGTAGAGACCAAAAAGCTGCAACAAATTAGGCTAATGAGGCCAAAATGCTCAAAAACTTTTTGGGAGAGTGAAGTACCAAATTCATCTCGAGTCTCCGGATCATAATCTTTCGAGAATCTCAAGTTTGTTCAGATGGGCCATCTATTTTGAGGACATAATCCCTTACGGGTTTTCCCTCCACCATTTCAAATGACGACATCTCTCTCAGAGGTGATCCGACGAGTCCCGCATGTTTTGACTTCGTCGGTTGGCTCATCGATTTTTGTGTGTCAAAATCCACTTGTGCTTTTGTGCGATTAGGACAATTATAATTTTCCAATCAATATAGTTTCCATACATATTGTATTGACTTTTAAGTATAATAACAAAGGATTAAAAGATAAATCGACATCTTTGAATCGAAATAAACAACTATATCGCATAAAGCACAAGTATATCACAAGGTTCGATCACATTTCATCATATTTTAAAATCTCAAAAAATATGAACATGCATCACCAACATCTCAAAAACAGTTTAAATAAGCCCACGTTGGGTGGGTCATTATTTAAACACATTCAACGAGTTACAAACAAGAACAATTACAAACCTTTAATATCCAGATTAATAGTTGGCTCCCCACTTGACCAATATAAAATTGGCGGGGACTTGGAGAAGTATATGCATATCAATTTTATACCTAAGTAATAACCATGATTAAATACAGATTACTATTTAAACTTTGATCGAGCCTTGTTGGGGGTCATCGTCGCCACTAGTAATAACCCACAATCATCCGTTTGGAATTCATTCATGTGAAACCTATCTTTTGACCGTCCCGTTGGGGAAATTTCTCCAAAAGAATTCACAAATAAATAAATCATGGAGGTCAAAATTAATTCAATTTTATTATCCCAATAAAATTGTCAATTAATTATTTAAACATACTTAGTAATTTTGAAGTTGAGATTTTTCAATTTGGCAACCCTCATGCAAACACATTTAAACAAATTAAATAAAGCATAAGATAGCACAAATAAATCAAGCATAACAGAAAAATAAACATATTGGGCACAAATTATCCAATTGTCATGGTTTGATTTTTCTTGGCTTGATCTTGAAGAAAACACGCCTCAATTTCTCCCACTCGTTCATCTCGAAAAATACTTAAATCTCTCGAACCGCCACGCCAAGCAGCTCGCGGCGGGATGCACGCCCGCATCCGGCCGGCCGCTTGGCCTGGGACAGCCTAGGCAGCCTCGGCACCGCCTGGCAGGACACGCCCGCCAGCGCCTCGGCTCGCCTCGGCAGCAGTCGGCAGGAGTCGGCAGTCCTCGGCAGGCGACGCGCGCGTCCGCGCGCATCCGCGCGCGCGCGCTCGCCCGCCTCCGCCTCGCCCGCGACATCGGCAGCGCTCGCGTCTCCGCGCGCGCCCGTGCGCGCGCCCGCGTGCGGCCGCCCCGTCCTGCTCGGCCTGGAGCGCGCACCGCCTGTGCGTGCGGCCTTCCATCCTCGCGCGCGCTCGGCCCGCCCGGCCTCGCCCTGCGCCCCTGCGTGCCAGCGCGCGCCCCGCGCCGCCCACGCCCGGTTACGATTTCGTCCTTTAATTCTTCATCTCTTCGTTCCCGATCCGGTTACAATTTATTTACAAAAAATAAATAAACCTAGATCTAGACTAGTCTATTACATTGATCAAATCAAACAAATCCTAGTCTACTCGTGGATTTTCTCACGAGGCAAAACAAATCCGAACGAATCGAATTAAAAAACCACAGTTTATATGCATGCAAAATAAAACATTAAAATCCATGACAATTGGATACCTGCAAAACAGATCTAATAGTTCTACTATCCAATTTCAAATTTAATGTTCACGAATTAAATTACAATTTAAAAATTGAGTCTTAAAACAAAATGCTCGATACGATTGTTGGGAAATGATTCGCACAGATCTATTCGGGGTGAATATTTAAATACAAATTTAATTCATTTATTATTACTAGCATGAATTAATCCTATATTAATTCAAATAATAATTGCAACAACATATCATGCATATAAAAAGCCACGTAAAACCTACGCATGCGGAATCTACGGGTTTACGTGAACGTACCTCTCGGGATGGCAGTGACTTCGGTCGGACGGACTAACCAAAAGGACTTCCCAAGTATTCCCTTAGCCCTTGCTCGACAATCCGGTGGAAGGATACTCGCGAACAATTAACAAAAGGAAAAAATAAACTTTGTTGCACCAATGTGTGAATTTGCTAATATTTCCAGCACATGGAATTGTACTTGGGAATGAACTAATCATCCCCTATTTATAGGATAGGAGGAGCACGAAATTTTGTGAATTTTTCAATGTGGGATAAGACTTTTCTTGGTCACCAAGAAATCTTGAATATATCCCATATATTCTCTTTCCCATAATTAAAATATTCCACAAAAATCCACCTCCTCTATTATGGAGAATTTTCGAAAATAACTAAGCAAGAATCCAAGATTTGGATCTTCTTGAATTTATGAGATATTCTTGTATTTCAAGAAATACATATCTTCCATAATATCTTTCAAGAAAATCAAGAAAATCTTTCTTGCCCACTAATTTCAAAAATTTCGAAAATCTCTTAATGAATAACCAAGTGGGAGATTTCTTGAATTTAATGAGATAATCTTGTATTCCAAGAATACATATCTTCATTCCATAACAAAATTCAAAGAAAATCTTTCTCCTCTTTTTATTCATAATTTTCAAAAATAATGGGGAAATATAAAGCAACAATATTTATTTTATTTTAATCACCTTTTCAGTTATTGGACTATATGTTGGGCTACTCAGGGGGCCTTTAGGAGAATTAAGATTGGACCTTCTAATGGATCTTGAATATCTAATATTGAGCCACAATATAATTCAAGCCCATAAATATTAATTAATCCCACTACATAATTAATATTGTCTTATCCATCTTAACCCATATTACAAATCAATATGGCTCCGGTCATTATTTCCCGTGTTTAAGATTATCTAGCCCATTAATTAATTCAAGCCACCGAAATAGCTTTCCGTTAATTAATATCTTTTGTCCTTGGTCGAGAACGGTTCAACATTATTATCCATACCTAAAACAAATTCCACTTGCAAGATTTGGTATGATAAAACTTATGAACCTCCCAAGGGGGCAAATCAAACAAGCGTACTTGCACACGATTCTTCGTATTAAATCTTAGCAATCACATGTGACCAATAATATTGCCCAAGATAAAGTACGTATTGAATCTCTCTCTGATTCGCTACCCATGATAAGTCAAAGCAATAGTTCACCGATCCCACGTGATCCTATTTAAGGGACGGAAGGTTAAGAAACAACGATCCACCGAGGTCTAATTCTTCCTTGTTCGGTTCGAAGAATTTATCCTCCCAGAGGTCCTATTCAAATGCATCACCATGCACTAAGTGTAATCTCTTGGTCAAGACAAACCCAATCTGAGCCTTACACCTCAACCTTTCGCGATGGTTGTTCATTTCCATCTAGGTCGTGAATGGCGACTTATAGTTACAAGGACTTTAATTTAATCTTCTCGTGATCGGGTATCACTAAATTAACTACTGATGTAACACGTCACGAATTATTGAAACAGTTTATGCGGTAAATATATATAACATTCAATCATATTTAAAGCATCGATGATAAACAATTTATTTCAAAGAAATAAGTCCGAAATTCGGTTTAGATTATACAAAGTAAAAAGCATACTTTTCAAAGATAATCCCAACAAAGAATAGCTTGTGCAAAGATTAATATCACTATTACCACAAGTTTGACAAGCAGAACTATACATAAGCATGCGATGACATTGAGTGAAAATATGACTATCACTTCCACCATCAATATTCCATTCATAAATACCTTTTCCAGAATAAGAATTATTGAAAAAGTTTTTTTGTTCTTCATTAAGAACATCCATAGGAGTGGGTGGGTCTCTTATAATAATAAGTAGACATGGTAGGTTTATCAGCCCATTTCATTTTATTAATACTATCAGTATTATTAAGACTACCATTATTGGATTGAATAACATGATTATCAGTTAAATCATCATCTAAAGCTGAAATATTAAGATTTCTAAATTTATCATTAATAATCTTTTCTAAGTCAGAAATAGAAGCTTCAGTTTTAAAATCTTTTATCTCAATAGGAGATTGAATAGAAGAAGTTGTTTTAATAATAACATTATTATTATTATTATTATCATTTTCAGATTTATTTTGAGAATCTATTCTAGAGATAATTTTATCAACTTTATCATGTAAAGAAATAATTTCTTCTCCGATAATAGACAAATAAAGATTACAAAAATTATTTTGCTCAATCATTTGATTAACATGTTTAACAGTAATTTGTAAGACCTCATTTTCAATAATTCTGGAGAACGGAAGAAAATTAAATATCCTTTCTCCTTTTTCAATTTGAAAAGGAACATGAGGAGGATAAACCGATTTTTGTATACCACCAGAAATTATTTTATAATCTCTTTCGATGAATGAAATATAATTAATATAAAAAGTTTTAATAAACCAAGGAACATAATAAGTAATTTCATTATGCTTTTTACAGAATTTATAAAAAATGTTAACAATGTAATCTAAATCATCTTTTGAGAATGATTTAAAATACCAAATTCTAAACTTATCCCATTTAGGATTATTAAACTCATCATTAATATGGGCTCTAGTAGAAGAACCTTTAGAAAAATCTAAAAAGTTTGTAAAATCCATAAAATTAAATTTTAAAATTACAATCCGAAATTGTTTCGGGATCAAATTCATCTTTGTGAATAATATTATTTTCATTAATAATAATTTTCTCATTGTTATAATTATCATTTTTACAATGAGTATTATCTCTATAAGAGGAAACAGAAGCTCTAGATTCTGAGGGAAATTCTACTTCATAATCCAAAGGAGATATAAAAGAATGACTAGACATAGATCTAGTATGAGAATTTGGATGTCTTCTTTGATTATTTTGAAAACCAATATTAATAATACCATCATTACTTTGAGTAATATGTTTAAAAGCGACCTGAACACAACCAATATGTAAGAACTTATGAGTTCTTTTGTAAGGTAAAATATCATTTTTACTAAGCAATTTAATAACCATCTCTTCTTCATGAAGAGGTATAGAGGATTCAGTAGTTTTAACAATTTGTTTAAAACATATTTTTTCAAAAGCTCCTAATTTATAAACCATTTTAAGCTCAATTTTAGGAATAGTCCATTTATTCAATAGATAAAGATTTTCAGGAATATCATATTCCTGAGCCATACTGTTCTTAACAGTATCCTTCAATCGGAACAGATTCATGAGAATCAAGATGTATTGAATCATGAAACCATATAACTTATATATACCCTATTTCTCATGACTCTGATACCATATTTATATAAGGATCGTGCATATATCTATATCAATAGTATCTTGTGGATCTTTTACAAACACAAATAGGAGATTACTGAGAAATTCCATAGTCTATGAGTTAACCTGAAAAAAGCTTTTACACCCAGAAAACGCCTGCGCCTATTCATCGGCATTACGACAACAAGGGCTAGCCCACATAGTTAACTCATGAATATCACTGGAAAGCTCAAACCTACTGGTTAAACCAACTCTATCTTTGAAAGATCAAATTACAGATCATTATAGGAATATAATTCCAAATGCACATGATAGTAGAGTATAATTAAGTCAGGTCATGATTCAATACAAGTATTCTAGCCGTCCATAGAGGTGGCGATCATTAGAAAAGAAATTAAAATTGCAGAATTTAAATAACAATATACCTTTAAAAAGCCACAATCATAAACCAGAAAATGTACAGGAATATTACAAGGTTTACAAGGTTGCACACAAGAGAGGGATAAAGAGAGAGAAAGAGAGGGCGAGTCTAAACTCAAGCGTGCCTCCAAAAGAAAAATACAAGTCTATTTATAGATGAAAGAGCTGGACATCAAACCCCGGATTTCAAAATAAAAAAGAAATAGTGTAGAAAAAATAAAACCATAAAAAGACAAAAAAGTTTGAATAGTAATTACTATTCATGAACAGTACTTTGTCTGTTGATGCAAGCAGTGACGAAATTTGATTTTGTCTGATCCTGTAGCCACATTTTGCTGGAATGTGCTAAGTCAATATCTTCACTAAATTGCCAATAATGAAGCTTGCTTTTTAAGGAGTTTAAGAGACTCTCTGAAACTGGCCAATTCTTGACGATGAGTTGGAAAAACATTTCTTCCTTGATTTCTTCTTAGTGAAGCTTCAAGCCATGGAATTCATACTTCCAAAACTGTAATCATTTTCTTAAGAATTATGAGATAATTCTTATCATTAATAACATTATTCTCATTATCAATAAGAATTTGAGAAGGAATTCTTCAAATGTTATAATGTAAGACTCCTGTATTAGTCAGAAGATAGCATAATTTGGAACGAATTATTCCATGCTGAATATCCCATCCTTCCGTTGTAAAGGATGTAAAGAAACCATTAGAGTAAGAACCTTCCATTAAGACTTTGCCTTATTTTAATTCCCTTGCTTATAAACAATATCAAAATCAAAATAAGCAAGATGTGATTGCCATCGGGCAAACATTTGTTTAGAAACATTATGTTCAAAATCTTTGAAGAACATAAAAGTAGCAGCCATGCAATCAGTTTTAATAGTAAATTTATGATTATATAAATCATCCTGAAATTTAAGGACACATTTAACAATAGCAAGAATTTCTTTAGCAGTAGCAGAATAATTTTTCTGACTATTATTCCATTTATCATAAAAAAATCTAATGATATAATCCTTTTTATTATCAGGATTAATTTGTTTAAGAATACCTCCATACCCCAAATATGAGGCATCAGTTTCAACAATTTTTTCCCAACAGGGATTAGCCAGCATAAGACAAGGAATATTTTTGACCTTATCTTTTATCCTCGATAACAGACCTTAGTATGATCATCATTCCAAGGAGAAGGATTCTTTTTAAGTCTATCATATAAAATAACGGAATCTTCAACAAGATTCTCAATATAAGAAAGACACATAATTAAGGCTTCCTAAGAATCTTTGTAACTGAAGTTTTATCAGTTATAATATCGGGAATTTATTACCAAATTCAATACTTCTTTGAATTGGAATAATATTTCCTTTATCAATAATATGACCAAGAAATTTTATTTTAGTCTGAAATAAAACCATTTTAGGTTTTGAGATGACAAGACCATTTTTAATGACCAAATTTTTAAACATATCAAGATGTTTAAAATGTATTTCAATATCTTTGGAAAATATAAGAATGTCATCAATATAAACAATAATGAAATCACTATAAGGATTAAAAATGTCATTCATAATTTGTTGAAATTCAGAAGGAACATTTTTAAGCCCAAAAGGCATAACAGTCCATTCATAATGACCAAATGGTACGTTAAAAAGCGTTTTATACCTATCAAAGTTGATTAATCTGAATTTGCCAAAAACCTGATTTTAAATCAAATTTAGAGAAAATAAGAGCATTGACTAATCTGTCAAGAAGATCCTTTTTATTAGGAATAGGATGTCTAATCCATTTTAAAACCTTATTAAGAGGTTTATAATTAATAACTAAACGAGGAACTCCTCGTTCACCTTTCGAAATGTTTATTAACATAGAAAGCGTTATAAGACCAAGGGGATTTATATATATATCTATATATATATATATATATATATATATATATATATATATATATATATATATATATACGATTTTGATATGGAGCCTAATAGATTTTTTACCCGATCCGAACCCAACTCAACCCGACTCAAAACCGGCCCAAGTGGTTCATGGTTCACCCGGCCCGAACGATAGATGGTTTAGGGTTTACGGTTTATGGTTTAGGGCTTAGTTTGAGAATGTCACATAAGCTATTAGGCTCCATATCAGAACTATATATATATATATATATATATATATATATATATATATATATTTAGAGAATGATCATATCAATAGTATTTCGAATATTATGATGTAATTATATTAATTAAATAAATTCCAATTTAATAAAATTAATTTTTAAACTATATATATAATATAAAAATATATTTTAAATTTTTAAATTTTTTTCATTTAATTGGAACCCCTAACTAAATTTTTTGGCTCTGCCCCTGCCCGTGGCTGTGAGATCGTTTCCATCAAGATCATATAATTATTTTCCATTTGAAAGTGTGGGTCGAGTATCAATACAAGTTTTGTCTCGTTTGTGTAAAGTTCACAAGTCATATCTTATATAATTATATTTGACTGAATTTGTTCCTTTGAAATTAAATTTTGTTTTATAAATAATTGAACCGTAAAGATTTATTGGTTTAACTAATTAATATAAAAGAGACATAAATATGTAAAATATACGATTTTAAATCACAAATCGACACACAATTTTGATCCTAAATACATTCAGTTTTATAACTTATTTTTTCGTCAACTTAGTTCCAATTCATATGACAATATACAAATTATGTCCCAAGTTCGTCGAAAATGCAAAACGATGTCATTTTGCCTCACCTGAGACGCAAATGTCTATTGAATTTGGGACTTTCCAGCTTCGGTCGTGACTCGATTGCCACACATAATTTTATTTATCATCTGAAATTATAAGTAGTTAAAATTTAAAAAAAATCATAAAATTCAATCGGAACGCGATCGAGGCCAGAAAGCCCCAAATTCAATCGGCTCACATGTCTCATGTGAGGCGAAACGACATCGTTTTGCATATTACGGTGAACTTGGTATATAAATTATATATTGTCGGAGAAATTGAGACTAATTCGATTATAAAAAAAATAAAATTGGACTGAATCTATTTATGGCCAAAATTATGGGAGGATTTAATATTTAAACTCTAATTTATATCGTGGTCAATTGAAAGTCATGAGTAAAAATCCTTCTTCTGTCGTGAAAAATTAGGAAAATTTACTCTAAGATACAATATTGACACAACTATTACTCAAAAGTACAAACATTTTTTTATATTACTATCCACTACAATTTATACCAAAATTATCCTTATTTTTCCTTTTTATGCATTACTATCTAGAAACTTCGTTCTCCAATCAACTCCTCCCTCTCTTCCCAATTTATGTATCTCTCTCCTCAAATCATCACATCTTACAAAAATTTTAAAATCTGCACATTTCAAATTCTGAATGTTCACTTTACTTTGAAAGACAAATGCTCATGATGATGATGAAGATAATTTATTAGGATTAGGAATTGATTCTTGTTCAATGGAAAGAATCTGATAATGCATACACCCATTTGATATCTAGCTATTAACTGATTCCAAACAAGTGGAATATATATTTTTGCAAATCTTTTCAACTTTAAAACGTTACATCTTCACTTTTTCTTAGCTGTTCACAAGACCAGCATAAATTATAATCCCATCAACAATATTATCATATAAATTATTGTTTAAATGTATAACCTCACAAAAATTAAGAGGATGCTCAATATTCACATATTTATTAGCATATTTAAGGAAGAAATAGAAAATTTACGAATACTTTATGAATTAACTGGGCCTTCCTTAAAAAATATAGCTAAACAAATAGAAAATATTCAAATATGTGTTACTATAGTGACTTGTCACTATGATCATAGTAATATATAAATGCTCATATAATAAACACATAAATTTTCGTATGATTTGAGACATATTGCATAGATCTTTATTCGTGCAACATTGTATATAATTATTTACAAATTTTTGTAGATTTCGAAAGGACAAATTACTTATCCTTTACATTTCTCTATGTATATTAATTTTTTTTTTCTCTCCAAAATTTACATAAATAATATTGGCCTATCTACTCATATTATTTTAGCATCACAACTAATACATAATCATCTTATTCTCAGCTAAACCTAAGCTAACATCTTATGTTATACTTCATAAATGCATGATGTAAGACCAACAAATAATTAAAGCCAAACTTTTCCATGAAAAGTTGGTATGCTGTGAAACTTGTTCACCGTGAAACTGATTTTTTTATGGACATACTCTTAAGTAATATAAGTCACACCCTTTAATAATATAAGTCACACCCTTCAGTTATCACTACGACACTCTTTACTATAATATAAGTCACACCCTTCACTTTTATGAGTAATACTCTTTATAGAAAACGTCACACCCTTTACAATAAAAAGTCACACTCTTTAATAATATAAGTCACACTCCTAAACTAGTTTCACCGTGAAACTTGTTCACACTATACTTTGCCTTTCATGAAAGTTCCATAAAATATGACCCACATATCAGAATAAGAAACACACAAACACATAGTAAAAAAATCACGAATTATGTGCAGGTCGAACTGGGTCAAACATAATTTTTATAACATAATAACACACATAATTGTTCATACTATAACACATACTCGTCTTTATATATAGTAACACATACTGGGAGTCTGAGAGCGAGTTTCCTGTTTGCCTTTGCGCGAGTTTTTAGAAAAAATTGCTTGACCCGATTTAATCTACGCATGATCCGCGAATTTTCAACTCCTATTCACTTGAATTAATACTTTACAGTGAAGTATTTCACAGTGAAGTTCTCCATAACTAAAATATATAATGTCATAATTGTATATGTGTCACGATCCATTTAAAGGGTATATGCTTAAAATTGTTACATTTTTGTATAATAAATATAAAAACTGATCACCTAATGTGTCATCCTAGCAATATAAAGTTGTCGACAAACACAAGAAAGCGATAAAAGGTAAAAGCAAAAGACGAGTTATTTCAGCAATTTGCACATTAAACACTAGACAAGAGAAAAGGTGAAAATGTAAGTAATAAAAAAGAAAACAATTTACATTCCAAAAAAAGGGAAGAAGAATATATATATAATATATGTATTGCATTTAATTTGTGGGATATATGAGTATGTTCGGTTGGAGTTGGCGAATCTATCTTAACTAATTGGGCCTCGCGATAAGGGGATCTAATTATCCTAACCAGCTGGTAGCAATTCTCCATGTGACCAACTTGCACCAAATGGTTATATTTATTTTTTTATAACTCTATTAGGTTTAAGGATCGACTAATTCGGGAGATCAAAACTAACCGTTCACTAGCGGAGAGCCCCCTTTAAACCAGAATTTAGTTTTGTATGGAGTATGAGTTGACGAATCTCAAAAATTGACCAAATGATTATATTTAGAAAAAATAATTTGATAAAAAGAAAGAATTTCAAAAATTATATAGAGGACTTCTTAGTTTAAGTTCTTCAATGAAAATGATAATAAAAATTATTAATCATGGAATTATAATGACAATGATAGTTTTTTTTTTGAAAGATAAAAATGATTCCCTTAATCTCGAGTACAAGGGGTACTCGAATCCCAAACCAGACAGGTTACAATTTACATGATAAACAATCTAACGGTTGTGAGTCCCATGTATGGAACGCAGCAACAAAAGAGAGCGGATAATGTGATCTAATCCACTTCCAAGCACAAAACTTAATTCAATCGATTAATTTATCTAGAGTATACGAGCTATCTTTAAAAATAAATTCATTACGGGTCTTCCAGATTTTCCATAACGTAGCTTGCCAAATCAGCCCCATGATCTTGCGTCTAACCTTCCCTCTTTCGGTTCCAACAAAATCACCAAAATGTTCCCTCGCAGAAGAAGAAAACGGTATCGATTTATTAAGCCAAAGAGACAAACCTTGCCAGACAAGAATGGTTATTAATTGAAGGGTAGTGATCGAGGAGAATTAATGCATGTTATCAAAGCCTATTGAATAATATAGAAATGCTTTTTTTTTTAGAAATTGGTGTGACTCAATTTTTTAAAGAAAAAAAAAACTTTTTATGGTGGAGCAGTGATTGAAAACATGCGCTTAAAGTGATTGTTACTTGAAAAATAGTGGAATAGTTGATGAGAATTAAAATGGTTGTTAATTAAAAAATAATAGAATGATTGAGGATAAATGATTATGTGAGCGGAAATAGTAATTAAAATAATGTGAGCAAAAACATATATATTCTTTAAATATCAATATGGTGCATACATCACGGTTGTGCATATGAAGTGTCATTGCTTCAAAAATTAAGCCTTTTTTTTTTAGTGACACTTCGTATGCACAAAGGTGACGCTTCGTATGCATAACAGTGACACTCGAAAATGAAAATTTTACATAAACTTGAGTCCACAAGAGACCTATTCAAAGATATAATAATTAACTTATTTTGAGTTTGATTGATCCATATATAGTATAAGCATGTGAATGGATTATCTTGTATTCTTATTAATCATCACAAAAAACCTCATATTCAGTTCATTCTATATGAAAGAAACTCATATTCATTCTTACTAAAATTTAGTTGAATTTTTTTGCACAAAATTATGTATGAGTGTAGGTTCAACCGTTCAAGTGAACTATTTCCTTCAAAATATCATTGTTTAGTATACTAACTGTCATTATTTAAAAATGTGAATTCTCACTATCTAGTGATTTTAAAATGAACAATACATAAATTAAATATTTTTTAAATTGCGATACTTCATATGATAAAAGGTAATTTTGTACTCTCTCCGTCCTACTATAAGTTTCTCCCTTTTCTTTTTCATCTGTCCCACAATAAGTTTTTTTGTTTCTATAAATGGAAAAAGTAATTCCAGTACTCATAATTTTTATCCTCACTTTTCACACAATATTACAAAGAATGTCACTCATTATTCCATATACCTTTTTCCTCTCTCCCATTACCCTAAATACCCTTCATTTTTATTATTATTTTATTATTATTATTATTCTTTAAACAAAACAACAACAAAAAAACAGAAAATTTATATTGAGACGGAGGGAGTATTTACTTAATATAAAAGAGTTCACGCTGAACCCGAATTCACTGCAATTGTCTCCTCAAATATATGAACAGAGTTCCCCTAAATTAATTCATTAAAAGAATCTGTCCTCTAATTCCAACTTCTTGGTCTTACTTCAATTTGTGACCCCTAGGCAGGAATAATCACCCCTCTCTCCACATAATATTTTGTCCCTCCATCACCTTTCCTCTTCATATATAACCCCTCATCCCCATTCCACAAAATCCATCAGCAACACTCCTCTTACAAGGTGATGGCATCGAGCTCGATGACATCGTCTTGTTGGAGTTCGAAGCAGAACAAGCAATTCGAGGAGGCGTTGGCTCGTTTCGACAAGGAAACGCCCGACCGATGGCACAACATAGCCAGAGCAGTTGCTGGAAAATCAGCAGATGAAGTAAGGAGGCATTATGAAGTGTTAGTGAAGGACATTATGTGCATAGAGACTGATCAGGTTCCCATACCTAATTACACATCCAGATATGCCAATCAACACAGGTAAACATTATACCTATATATTGTTCTTTGCATGAATCTAATTCTAATTTCTTAAAAAAATTATCTCCATATTTCAACTTTCCTATTCAAAATTATTCTTTTCATAAGTTTACACACTACAGCTCTTAACTACTTGGGGTGTTAGGGGTGTTCGTTTTGATTTTTATTTTTATTTTTTAAATAAAGATGAAATCCATTAATAAGTACATGTGGTACTCAATATAACAATATTGACCAAATTACAATTTGAACTGTAAGCATTCTAGTGGTTGAAATTCTACTATAGGAACGATAATGTGTATGAACATGGGTAATTACTAATTATGCCAATTAATTAGAATATAAATTAAATTAATTAATTCGCTTTCAATATAAGTTTGTAAATACTTCTATGCATCACTTGCACCGTGCTATTCAAGTGCATTTTTAAATAGTATTAAATGTTTTACCAAAGGATATTAATTGATTAATATTTGTTATTTACGGAACAATATTAACTAAGCACCAATGGCACAACATTCAAATGTTACTCTTCTGATTAACTATCACGTTCTATAATATTTTTCCTCAATCATTCCATTATTTCTCAATTTTTTTATTTATTCTTTTTTGTTTCAAAATTTTCAAATATTAAAACAAAACACTAGTAATGTAACAATATAAATATTATTTTTCAAACTATTCAGTGATTCTCATTATCATTTTCATTGAAATATTTGGAACAAATCTTGCCCATTAGTTATTGCTTCTCTTCTACATTACTTATCAATGTTAAAGGATCAATTTAATTTTCTAGCTAGTTCCTCAAGCTAAGGAGAATTTATCATCATACTCCCTTCGTGCTATTTTTTATTATTCATTTACTGTAGACACGGAGATTAAGAAAAAGTAGGAGATAATAATATTAAATGATGTAAAGTAGGTAAAGTGGGTTTGGTGGAGGGAAATAATATTATTAAATAGTGTAAAGTGAGTTTGGTGGAGAGAAATAATAGTATTAAATAATATTGAATGTTGCTTTATTGCCTTATTTGAAAATGAATAAACAAAATTAAGACGACTATTTATGGAAAGCGGATAATCAAAATCGGGACGGATGGATTATTTACAATTTATTCCACTTCTAGAACACTGAAGACTCCACATGAAATCTAATCTTTCTAATTTTGGAGATTATATATATGGCACATGGTCTCATACCTCTGCTTCCGCCACCTCATTATAGAAACCCATCATTTTTAATTGAAATCAATCATCAAGATAAGGTCATGGTCACATGATATTTTATTTTAACTGAAAATTTCTATAATTTCTATAATTTAACTGGATCTTACATGCATCCAGGTGCACGTTATATTCATAGTGCATTTTAAAATTATGCATCTTATTATACTGAAAGATACAACTTATTTATACTGAATCGTATAATTATTAATATGAAAAAAATAATTGCATCGGTTCGAACAGAAACAAATTACATCTATCGAAGATAATAAATTATATGGTTCTTAAACGTTATGAGTCTTGGCGTGAACCTAAAAATCATTGCGTGAGACCCACCCTAAATAAAAAAAAAATATATGTTCAATAATAAATTTAATTAATAAATTCCAGTTCACATTAGTAAAAGAGTCGTCTAGAATCATTGAACGTGACCTTATACCTATAACACACCCTTCGTTATTTTTTTTTTATAATGACAATGTAATTAATGAATTAATTCTTATCTCATGAAATATTTAATGTTAACAGGTTTATGAAGAATCTCAAGCTGCAGTAAATACTCGATTATCATCAAAACATGTTGTCGGTGAAGCATGATCATGTGGCCCACATTTTCATTAATTTCCTGTTTCAGCAATCCAATCTTACAAAGTCTTGTTTAAAAAACACTCAAAAAAGTGTAAACATTTATAAGCTTCAAGCAAAATAAGATTTATAAATTATAATGTTGTTTTGTATCATCCTGTACCATGTTGCCTCAAATTGTATTATACTACCTCCATCTCGTATCAGAAAGGTTACTTTTTACTTTATTAATTAAAGTGATAAAGTAGGGGTACTTGAGTCAAATGAACTTTAATTGTGTGGTTGTGATTTATGCTTTAATTGTGTTGAAAAAAGGAATGATATAGAGTGTAAATAAGTGTATATTGTGAGGGTGAGAATTGTAAATAAATTTTTTTTTTTTGGGTGTGAATATTAATGTAGGATAAACAAAAAAAAAAGTAAAAATTGATCTGTAACGGAGGGATTACTTAGTATGTTTAGTTAGTTTTCTTTTCTTTTCTTTTGTATGAAAGACGTTCATAAAGATCATTGAATTCAAATTGTTGCTCTGATTGTTGCATGAGATCATCTCATCATGTTACTATTATCACTTTTTAAAGAAAAATATATTACTTCTCCAAAAAATACTATGTAAAATCTATGATTTTTAGGTAAAATTTTAAAAAAAAGATACTCCAACTAATTTTACCTTAAGACTTAAAAATGATAGCTTTTTGGTTGAAAAGTGATATTGGTTGTACTGGAAGACGGTATCAAATAGGTTTTTTGTCTATAATTTTCTCTTAATGATGGATGTTCAGGTTTTATGGGGAATTTGATGCATATAACTGTATAAGTAGAAAATATAAATATGCACCAACCAATTTGTGGAAATAATATAGTGTCAATTTTATTTATTTCTTGATGATTGCACTTAATGATTGCCCAAGAATGCAACGATCATCGTGTGGGATTTTCGAAAAACAAAAAAGGGTGACGCTTAAAATAAATTGAAGAGGTATAAAATGAAAATCTCTAACAATAAAATCCATCGTCGTCCAGTGGTTAGGATATCTGACTTCACATGTATTAAAAGAGACACACTTGCACGAGAGCTCACGGTGAGACGGGGCATAAATCGGGCATTGACGCTTTAACACTGTGAGACACACTTGCATGAGAGCTCACGGTGAGACGGGACATAAATCGGGCATTGACGCTTTAACACTGTGAGAGGGATGAGTGTGATTTGTGCTAGATTAGATCCGTCTCATATAAGTTTTTTTTTCATATTAAAATCACCCCTAACTTGGTATTTAGAATATTGATATATCTACTCCTGGTTAAATTGGCTTATGTATAAATTTATGCTAATTCCAAATTTGTGTGTCATCACTGTATTGAATTTGAAGATTTTTTAAAATTTGAAATATATCATTTTTCTATTATGTTTAACATGGGTCATTAAATTCTTTCAAAAATAAAAAAATGGGTCATTAAATTTGGTTTTAATATTGTGTCACTAAGCTCAAGACTTCCAATGTTTAGCAATTCCTTCAAGAGTTGAAGAAATCATAACTTACCCAACTTACTTTGTATAGCAAGGTTCTATTTTCTCAATATGTATAAAATTTGGGATCAACTTTAATAAATACAAAATAGATAGCATAAACAGTCAAAATTACATATGAAAATGCAAGTCAAAACTACATATGAAAATGCAAACATATATATATATGCAATTGTTTTGTAACTATTATTAGTAAGTTGCATTCTTAAAATACATGTATAAACTTGTTAAATCAATGTTTCACCATTTATTTATGAGGAACACTTGCATGAGACGATATATAAATTTGAGTACGACGCTTTAACATTTTAAAAGGGGTGAATGTTATTTTGTGCTCATTTGTACCCAGTTTCAAGTATGAGGCCGTCTCACACAAAATTTTGTCAATATTTTATTTTGTTAGTGATTACAAAAGGTGAGGGAGGACGTTTCCACTTATAGGAATTGTAATCAAGTGAAACTGTACTCATCATATTCAGTGGATTTAACTTTCTATGTGAGAGTAAAACATGAGTAGAAGGATTACAACACTTTTGAACCTTTATAGTTGCTTCGGTTATTTATTTCAAGGAAAATTAATCTTTTTGTCCGGTAATTTTGACACATTTTGATCTTGGTCCTATTAATTTATGGTTTTTGATTTCGATCCTGTAACTTTACAATATTCGACTTTTTCGTCCTGTCACCGGCTATTTCAGGTGATAAGACTAAAACGTTGATTTTTCTAAGTTATAGGGCTAAAATTAAAATCCGTAAATTATGATCTTGGTCTTGTAACTTTACAAAATTCGACTATTTTGGTCTGTTACCTGCAATAGCCAGTGACATGACAAAAATCACGAATTTGGAAAAATTACATGACCAAAATCAAAAACCATAAGTTAGTATGACCAATATCAAAATAGGTTAAAGTTACATCAACAAAAAAAAATGTATTTTACTGGAAATCACTTATACACACATATTGCATGAATTTCTGCAGGTAATCAGCAATTGTCGACTCCATTGTTTATTCAGACAGCTATTAAATGTTGTTTAAGAAACATTATTTATTCTAATGCATACCTTCATTTTAATTACCTCAAGTAAACCTAAAGAAATCAAGTTTCTTTCAGTTCATTAGAAAAAAGGTGTTAAATTTATTTTAAAAAAATGAAAGGTACGGATTTAATTAATCATATATATTCAATTATTGTCATTTATGTTATCTACTATGGCATTATATAGTTCAGTTTACAAGCCAAAAGAATGACTAATCTTCTACTTAGAGCTTGTTTGTAATCACAAAAAGGTAAAAGCACTTCTACTTTGAAAAAGCTGAATCACTCCAAACTTCTCAATAAAGTGCTTCTACACTATTTTGATGAAGTTGCAAACACTTTTAGAAGCAGCTCCACAAACAATATACCCATCACGACTCGGGGTTAAAGCATTTAGGGAATTTTTTTATTTGAAATGAATTACATATTTTAATTTATGATACTACTTAATATGCTAAAAGATGACACCTTGTATAACAAAATGTGATACTCTGGAAAAGAAAGTTCACATAAAACTGGTTCACAGGAGACCAAGGAGACGATATCTGTGATATCACATCAAAGCCCAATAAAGACATGATATTATCACCCTAAAAAATGATTCTAAACATATCAATTTTGTATAATTGGTTCCAGTAGAATGTTTTGATGACCAAATTACCAATTCAACCCTACTCTATTTACATAATAATGAACTTGCAAGTTCTTAGTGAGTACCTTGTATATATTGATCTATGACCTACTGTAGCTTATGAACTCAGATTAAGCATATCATGATGTTGGATTTACATCAGCACCCCTGAGGACCCATGCAGAGCCTTGAGATACACACAGTTCCGGCATAACCTGCACAAAAAACGTAAAAAAAAAAAAAGTTATATCATAAAGCATTGTAGAAGTAATCCTTTTCAGAAACTCACAAACGAGGCGTTTGAAAAAAATTACATTACTCGTGGAGAAGTTGCTTAACAATAAAAGTTTATAAGTGTTAAAAGTTGATGGTATTTTAAGGAAAATTCATAATTCGTGAAAAGCATCGTGTTTCCAGCTTTTAGACAGCTTATTTAATCTGATAAAAAAAAAAAAGATAAAAAAACACTACAATCCAATGACAAGTCATTTCAATTCCATCAATATATAAGCTCATTACCTTTTGATACTCAGCAGCAGTTACATCCCTTCCAAGTTTCAGTTTCCCAGCTGCGGTTATGTTAGCTTTTTTAATCTTTGCATTTGGTCCTTCAGCAATAAAAAGATCAATAACGACTCTCCTGCAAAGGAAAGTACTGTGACTCACGTGCATTTTAAATGGCATTAGTTGTTTTACTTAAAGGTATTAGTTCGTCAGTATTAGCTTTTCACGTAACAGTATTAGTTGAGCACCAGTTGCACGATGCAACCGGTGCACCCAAGTGTTACTCATACAAGAAAAGAAAAGGATAGTATTGAATATATGGTCGAATAAGAAGGATATAGGGATATAACCTGAATTCATCATATGTTTTATTATCTTGCGAGGATATCGGGACAAAGATGCCATTAATATTAACAGCTACTTGATTGACAATTTCCTGAAGCTCATCCGGAAAAGCATCAATACTATTTGCCGCAGCCACTGCCCCTCGGGCAGATCCTGTTGAACGGGCAGATCCAGAAACTTCCAGTGCCATATCACGTAACTGTTGCCTTATTTGTTGAAAACTGAAATAGCATAAAATACAAAAGATCTAATTAAATCTTCCCATAAAAGCCCTCTTTTCCCCCATGATCCATTTGGTTCAGTTGAAAGTAAAAAGAGAACTTTCCAGGAGAACATCTTGAGAAAATATGTAGCTTAGTCACTTTCCGCAACATTTAGTGTATGTTCAACCACAAGTGGAGCCCAAGAAGCACTTATTTTATCCAAAAGTTGGGTCACACCAACTTTAAAAATAAGTGTTTATTCACTGTTGATTGGAGTTTCAAAACAGGCCTTTAGAATAACTATTTGGTAAAAAGAAAAGCTGATCGTTTTCTAATTTTACTATTTACCAACTGAAGCTAAAATATTACATGAAACAGGTCAAAGTTATACTTAAACGTATCCTTGCACCCAGACCAAAAATAAAAGATACATCTATCATAGGCCTTCAAAGCCTCCAACAACTTTGGCATTCCGGTGAGATTTGAAGATTCGAAATGATCTTTAGATTAAAAACATTGCACAACAATAACAATGTAAGAATGCATTCAATTTCAAAATGAAGGAAATATGAGAAAACAGTGGCATACCACACAAGTTAATAAATCGACATCATGCTTCTCCTTATGCTTTGGGTGATGGTCACAAGGAGAATATAGTTCTACTAAAGACAAAAGGTTCTTGCTTTCACAATTTAAAAAAATGCTTAGGGAAGATCATAACACACATTACTGGCATCTAGGATTAAAGAATAGGTTGGTTACAACTTGATTAAATCAGCGTGGATATTTTCTTAAAGATGAAAATTTAGATATGAACTTTGGTTTAAAGTACATCTAGTATAATAAATAAATTCTGAAACAAAAACATAATGTAATTACGATCAAGCAAATTTAATTTTCACAAGAACTAGAAAATAAAAGCTTCACAAGAGAGACAGTCTCACCTGCAAACCTTTGTATCCTTGAAAAGTCGTTGAACAGCTTTAAGCGTTTGCTCTTTAACTTCTTCAGACATCCCAATTTTGGTCGATCCGCTTGTCGTTTTTGTAGCTTGTTTATTCGAAACTTTTGATAATGTAGGGTTGTCAGACTTTGAAAGATTCTTCTTACCAGGCCCTCCTTTTCCAACATTTATATTTGCCATAATATGCTTCTCCAACCTTTCCCACTGTTCTTCTTGTTTCTTCACAACAGAGGGGTTGAGTTTTATGAAACGCAAATCTGGAGATTCTTTCAGTTTCCAATCTTTAAAGGTGGGTCTCTCTGTAGCCATTACATTTAGAACTTCTTTTATAGCTCTATTAGGACCAGTTGATTTAGGTAAGGCAGAGTCTTTAATAATCAAATCCTTGCTAAATTGAAGCAGAGCAAAATCCCTAGCTAAAACATGGGGACCTCCCACTGGTCCAAACACCACCGAACTTTTTGGAACCCAAAGTCCTTGAACTAAGAGAGCAAGTTCTTGCAAGACATCTAAAACTTCTTCAACAGATTCCTCTGGGGCTAGATACTTAAGGGCGTCAAATCTATGAAGTTGAGAGCCCTGTTGAAAAAAAAAAACATCACAAATCAATTGTTGGAAATATAATACTTAAATATGAAAATGGTAAAGAAAGAGAAGACACGTGGAAAAAAAAAGGAGAAAATCGGAGCAAGGATTAGAAGGATTTAGAGCCCTATTAATTAAGGCCTTGTTTGGTTTCGTGTATTAGGGGGCTATTGATAGCTAATGCCTTCGTTTTCTATATGAGTTGTCCTTGGATCCTGGTATTAAGTTTCGGCCCGGTCTGTATAATATCCTATTGGGGTTATTACGGATACCACCTTGGAGTTGTATCCCTTGGGATGTGCTTCCCAACATGTAAATTTTGAAGACACAAAGTTACCCTTCATTTCTAAACAAATTGATCTTTCTCTAATTCATTCAAGGGTAAATAGTCAATAAATGTTGTGTACTGATTTTAATACATAATACCAAACAAGAAATTGATATGTAATTACCTAAAAGTTGATGTCATTTTTTTGTAACCAAATGAAGTATGTACAAAGTGTATGTGCATTACACATCCGGGTATGCATAATCACTGATTGTCCAATACTTGAAACCAAAAGAGGCCTAAAAGAGGACTAATAAGATATAATAAGCGCTCCTAGCTTGCCACAGGTCATAATATCTGAAACCGTTATGGATGCATATTGATTTGCATTATTAACCATTAGCTGCCCAGAGTAACATAATAGTCTAAAATAATGAAAATATCTGAATTCAGCCAGCTGATAACGAGAAAATTGAATAGAAAAAAGTGTGCAATGTACAATTTGGATATAAAGATAATTAGTTCCAGACCTCACAGAGCCAAGTTTGGAATCGTTCTTTCAACGGTAAAGCCAGTAAAGACCTGCAATATTGTCACTATATGATATCAACATCAACATTCTACATTAAATTCCCAAATGACTCAGAAACATGAGACATGATGCTGAAATTTATGTGAAACGGGCATGCTAGCAGTAATTAGCAGCAAGAAATATGGCAGCATTTATCAGATAAGTGCAGCAGGACAAAATGAATTCATAGATGGGAGAAAAATATTATCAAAAAATGCAACAGTGTGAAATTTTCATATCCAAGAAAATATGAATCACGAAGCATATAAACAAAAAGACTTCTAGGATACGTTCACTACTCACTAGAATCCTTTGCAGGATGGAACAAAATACTTGGAGGTTGAAAAATATCCAAGAACTGAAGGTAAGGTCACGTCTTTCATCCATCCAACTCAAGAAGGTCCAGTTAAAAGAATTTATCTCTCTTCAATTTCATTCACCTTTCTGAATTTCTAAGAGATGCACTAGCAATCAGGCATACAAAAAGGATGTTTTCTGAATCAACTCTCAAGCAAAACAAGCCCTCATCCAAATAAAAAAGATAACATAAGAAGACCATGAAAAAGGATTTGTAGAGAATTGTAAACTATTCAAGATAATAGCTTTAGAATGAATGGACAATTATGATCAATGTACTATACAGCCAGAGTGTTAGAGACAGCAAATTTCAAATTGTTACACTTACTAATAAATCAAAAGACTAAAATCAGAAACCATATCTTCTAATGCAATTTGGATACCTTCTTGGAGGGCTTTGGAACTGAAACTCTCACTAGAAGAGGCAGGACACAAGCTATTCAGATAGTCATGCCTACAAATTTGGAAAATAAACAGATTTAAAAACAATATATATACAATTTAATAGTCTCTCCAAACCTAGCATAATTTAAATGACATCCTTAATTGAAGCATTCAGGAAAAGGGATTTGTAAACTCATACGAACTCATGGAGAAGTGAATTTGTGTGCCTTCTCGTTCCATTACTTTTTGTAGGTATCCTGCTGCCATGTGACTACTCGCACTATGGTACTTAAGAGGAACCCATTCCTGACAGGGAATAAAGAACCGTGATGAAAATAGATTCGAAAAATCAGAAATCACTTGGACTTGGAATATTCTAAATATTTAAAATTACTATATTCTGAAAATTTTAATCATATACTTCACTACAAGGGTGATTTTTAAGGGACCTTCTGCAGTAGACTCGTCGACATCCTAATACTATAATATGGCAGCAGTATAGTTGAACAAGGGAATAGAACAAATAATAAGATACAGAAATTATATGATTATACAGAATTAAAGAAATTTCATATTTTGAATATGGAACACACTTGCAAGTGAACTATGACTATATTAGTTGTTCTCCGGTAAACATCCATTTAGCTATCAGAGATATATATTGTATAGAATATCAACAGAAAATAGACTACTTTAAGCATAAGCTAAGCTTATAGATTACGGGTGGCACGTATATATTATCATTGAGAAAAAGAAGAGTGCCAATAAATACATACCGCTCCGACATCCTTAGTCTGCTCCACAGTTTTGGTCTGTAATGATTTAAGCAGGGAAGCAAAATGTTATAATGATGACACAGAAAAGGAAATCCGTAATAATGGTCAGATTTATAAGAACAAATATAGATAAATATATAGAAACATGAGACAGTTTTTCATGACTCATAAGTCTTGATCTGATTAAAATGTAATGATATAGTGATGGAATAAAGGGCAACACTCAAAAAGATCCCAAATCAAACGTTAATTAACATGTTAATTAAATACTCCCTAGGGGTACAGCCCATAGGCATAAAAACCAAACAAAATAAATCCAAACGAAACTGTCTAATCCAAAACGAATCTAAAATAATGCTAACTATGACAATAGTAGTAAGACAACTGAATTTTCACATTTCAAATCTCCCTCCGTCCCAATTATATAGGCTTTGTCGAATTTTGCACAACAAGATATTTTTATTTTATTTGGAAATGCAAATTAGAAAAGTAATGTTTCTATTATAACCCTGTTTAATGTTATCATTTCCAACATAATTAATGTATAGGGTTATATTTGTAAATGAATAAGGCAAAATTATTCTAAATGGAAACCAGCCTATATAGTTGGGATATCGATAGAAGGAAAACCAGCCTATATAATAGGGACGGAGGGAGTACATTGGTAGAGGAGAGAATACTTTATAAACAGGTCTACAAGATAATATATCTTATGATCAACAATTGTAAATATATAACTTAACGATAAAAAAAATGTAGGTCGCAGTGAAGATTCTAACAAGCATGTCAGTAATAGACAACTAACCTGTTTCTTAGATGTCGAAGGTTTTGCTTCCTCTTCTAACTTCACTGCATCATCACCATTACTGCATGCAGCAGTCTTCCTTTTAGATTCCTTAGAATCGAGATGACGCATGGATGGTCTAAGTTGTACTACTGAATGAATAGGACTCAAGTATAACTGCATGACAGACAAAAGGGTATATATGAAAAAACATTAGAAAAATCAGCATATGAGAGACATCAAAATCCCGCAAAAGATATCAGCAATGGAAAATAAATCGAGCCTTAACGGAGATGAAAGAACATGCCTTATTTCCGGAGAGAACGCCTACAACACACCCACTTGTTTTAGGTGGCTTCCAAGATGTAGAAAGAGTCTAGCACGATATCAAATGCAAAGACATTAAGTAAATAGTGACTTCCTTGATGAAATAACAAGCAATTAGGTAAAGACAATAATAACAATTATAAGGTGTCAAATACTTCTAAGCACCAGTTGCACCGTGCAACTCAAATGCATTTTAAAATGGTATTAGTTGTTTTACTAAAAGGTATTAGTTGTTTTACTAAAAGGTATTAGTTGTCATTTCATAACTTCGGAAGAACTCCATCTAAGCCAAGTTAAAGCTTCTTGTCTCCCAATTTTTTAGCTTTCAAAGAGGATGGACATACATTACTCACTTAAACGCAATGAAATAAATTTATCATTTCAATGTAACCCCTAAACTTCAAATAACTAGAAATCACCTGTTTTTTCATCTGCACTCTGGGATCAGCACCAGAGTCATAATTCTTGTTGTCTGTATCAATTGACAAATCAATCTCCACTTCTGCAGTTTCTGGATTCACTCTCACCTAAACATAATCCACAACTTCTCTCAACATTGCATAATTTTCAATTTACATTCCAGAAGAATTCTATAATTATGAGAAAACAATAACATCAAAGATTTTCAAGACAGATTCCATTTCCAGATATGCATACCTCTTCACATCGATCGTCTAATCCATACGGCCGCCACTGTGGCCTAAGCGGATATTGAAGCACATACATCTGACAAATAGTAACAATTTCCGTTACCATTCAAGTTCAATCAATAGAACCACAACTAAAAACGCAAAAACACAAATTCGTCACTCACCCGAGTCTGAGGATCAATCGAAGGAGTAAAATAAACATCAAATTCCTTTACAACTTCATCTTCAAGCTCAGCTTCAACTCCATTCTCCTCGATTTCCATCACATCATCTCCCGCCTCTTCTTTCACATCAGGCTTCACCTCGACATCCATTTCAATTCCACTCTCAGCATACTCGGGCTTCATTTCGGGCTTGACACCAACTTCCTCTTTCTTGGCGGCATATTCGGGCTTCACAGTAGGCCCGGATGCTGATGGTGGTGGTTCAGTTTTGGGTTTGGGTTTCTGCGAGCCCTTAGGCACGAACCGAGACGGCCGGCTGCGGGCCTTGGTCGGATTACCCAAGATATCATCAACGTCCATGTCATCCATGACTCTGATCTCGAATCCTGCAACAAATTCAACGATGAAATGCGCCAATAGACTGGGGGTTTAGGCTTAGGGTTTAATCGGGCAATCGAGTCGGGTCGGATCGGTTCACCATAATTTCGGACCTGGCCCGATGCTTATTGGGCCTATCATTAAAGGTTCACTCCGGCCTCTTTAGTTTTTCTGTTTTCGGGTCCGGTCCGGTTATTAACACCCACAGAATTGGTAGATACACTCATCTCATATTTTTATGATATTAACAAAGTTATAAAAATACTATATTACCCTTTTAACTAAAACTTTAAACTCAATCCCCTAATATTTTACCCCCGCCCACATCAGCTGCCTACATCACCGGCGACCTCTGCCGGACCAGATCAATTTGTATTGTGGCTAAAAATAATTCAATCACAAAACCCATTTCTCAAGCATCAAACGGGGCAAGCAATGTTTTTTTCCAAAAAAAAAAACAAAAAAGTAAAGCAACTTTTATTGATTTAAAGAAATACGGGTTATTTGTGGGGGGTAAAATTGGTATTTCACTAATAATTTTTTATTTTTTATTAAAATGTATAGTGTGTAGCACAATATATTAAAGGAACAAACCATTCTGGTTATTAAATTCTGGAATACATTAATTCATCCACCTATTTCTTTTTTTGGACATTAGTAGATAAATTTCCATAAATTGCCCATTTATACATTTTCCACCAAACACTTCTGATCATAAATTCTAAAAATATTTATCGAAAATATATCAAATTTCGATAAATTGTTTCCAAAATATTTAGACATTTCCGGCAAAAATTTTCGAAATCAGGATCAACTTTCAACAAACCTGATCTGGAAAATATAAGTCTTAAAAAAATCACTCTACTTGTTTTCTCCTTTAAAATCTCAAGCAATGGTGGATGAGGGTAGTACTGCGGTGGTGGTGTCCAAATGGTGCTGGTGCTGGTGCTGGTAAAAAAGGACTGTTTCGAATTTGCTCACAAAATGTGGGGAAACTGAGGTGGTTGTTTTACTTTGATAGATTTAGGGGCAGCTTGGTTTGTTACAAGGATTGAGAAAGAGAATGGTAATGATAGTAGTGGGGAATGTAATGAATATACTCTTTAAAGTTGTAGTGTTTGATTGATGATAGGAATCACTATCATAGTCATTAATTTTATTTGGTTTGTCAAAAATTTTAAGAAGTGGAATCAATTTAATTGAATTTTTTTATATAAAACAATATTATTTTTAATGGCCTTTTATTTATGAAAATAAACTATTAAGAGGGTTGATGAACTTCTTATATCACTAATCTGATTTGAAACTGGAAAATTTAAAAATGATCTTGGAGAAGCGGTTATAACAATTTCAAAAAGAATAACTATCCCAAAAAAGTTTCACTTGAAGGCGGTTATCCAAGATGCAACATACTTAGACAATGGGTTTTAAGCCCCACCAAGTCTCCCAATTAATTTAAAGAATTACTTCGCTCCCATGGGGACCCCGAACATGGGACCTTATGGGATCAATTCCATTCGAACAAACTTTGTTTTCTTTGCGTTTTTAATGAAATTAATTATATATTTCTAAAAATCGTTTTTCTTACATTTTTTTTTTTAAATTCTTTATTTCAATTATCTTATTTATTAATTCAATCACATTTTTATATAATAATTTTTTTATATAAATTTAAATTTAAATTAAATTGAATTAAATTAAATTAAAATTATATTTTTTACTTGTACTTTTTTTTAACTACCTTTCTTTTAAACTTGTAATACTTTTCCTTCTAAACAATTAATACTTTTCTATCAAAATAAATAATATTTTTCTTTAAACAAGTAATACTTTTTCATCTAAACAAAGTAATACTTTTCTTTAAACAAGTTATACCTTTCTATCTAAACAAGTAATATTTTTCTATTTAAACAAGTAATATTTTTCTATCTAAACAAATAATACTTTTCTATTTAAACAAGCAATACTTTTCTATCTAAATAAGTAATATTTTTCTTTAAACAAGTAATACTTTTTAATCTAAACAAGTAATACTTTTCTTTAAACAAGTTAATACTTTTCTTTAAACAAGTTATACCTTTCTATCTAAACAAGTAATACTTTTCTATTTAAACAAGTAATACTTTTCTATTTAAACAAGTAATAATACTTTTCTATTTAAATAAGTAATACTTAGACAAAATTGAATTAATTTATAAGAATATTAAATATTATAGGTATTAATTTATAAAATTAATAGTGATACAAGTTAAATAAGTGTAATATTATGAATTTAATATTATGAACAAGTTTTACATAAGGGTTTGTGTTAATCTCATTATATAAGGCGAATATTAAAAATAAATAACACGAGAATTTAAAGAATAAAATATTTGAATTATGCATAAAAAAGAATTTACAAAAACAAAAAAATAAAACAAAAAATACAAGCTTTACAAAAAAAAAAAAAAAAAATTAATTCACTTGGAGGCGGTTATGAACCAGCTCTCCAAACTTTTTATTTTCGACGGTTCAAAACCGCCTCAAGATTTTCCTTCAAAAATTTATGAACCATTGTCTAAGCTTTGATCTTGGGCAAATGATTTTTAACGCTGTTTTTTTTTTTTTAATAGAACCGCTCTCCAAGGGACCACTTGGAGAGCTATTCGAAAAAAGGGCTGTCCAAGTGGAGCTCTCCAAGCTCAAATGTGTAGTAATGTATATTTTGATAATCCCACATCACAAATTTGATCACAACCCGGTATTGAAAAAAAAGATACAGTATAGAGCAAAAGTGCACAAGAGAGAAATCTAATTAAAATGAGTACATAAATTAAAAAGTAATTGACTAAAAATAATTTCTAAGTTGAACGATGCTTGACAGTGGATGAATAAGGTTGAATACAAGAGTGGAAAAATATAGATATAGAAACACTAGCAAAATATGATTAATTAAAATAAAAATACATAAATGAAGGGAAAAGGACATTTTGCGTGTGTGCCATTTTTTGGGGTGAAATGAAGAAAGGAATGAAAGGCATAACACTAGAAATTCTAAGGAATAGATGATTCCTTAGTTTTGGGGTTTCAACTACTGTAATATGGAATCAAAGTTTTCAACCAAACAGTTCTTCCATTCCTTAGTTGTAGAATCACTTACCAAACAGCCTCTTAATTCATTTTGAATAAGAAAAGTATATGAGTCATTTTACAATTGCATTAAAATAAGAAAAAAATTAGATGAATGTCTGAAATCGAGGGTTGTATGTAATCGGGCCCTATATTAAAAATCAAGACCATATAATGAGGAATGGGTCTCATGTGCATCTAAGTACACCGTGCACTTATAGTGCATTTTAGAAATATACAATTTATTATAAATGTAATTTATTTAAACTGTACCATACAATTGTTTTTACATATTAATAGTTGCACAGTTCAGTTTAAACAAGTTGTATGAATCTAAAATGATTTATGAGTGCACAATTCATCTGGATGCATACAAGACTTAGGTTATAATGAGAGTTCATCTAAAATAATTGGAGTTAATTTATTTTCCTATATTCGGGCTATTTTCTTTGCATTCTTTATGGATTCTAGCTCTTGACGATTGTAGCAATTCCTTTTTGATGTGCCATCTAAAATTAATTAATACGAGGTGAAAGTCTATAGACATGAGTAATTGAATCAAAATAAATTAATGAATAAGGTTTGATTATGGCATCACGGTCACGGTTACATGCCAATGAATGAGGTAGAGGTTTTGAAAGCTTTGTGTTTTTGTTGTGTAATCTTGAATGTTATCACGATTGAAAGGATTTATTATCGTTGTGGTGGAGTCCAGAGAGGTGTTTATTTCAGGGATAAGTTGTCTTTGTCTATAGAGGATGAAAGGTCGGTCAAATTTTGGTGGGATCCGTGGGTAGATAGTAAGGTGAGATTGAAAGGTCGGTTTCCAAGTTTGTTTAGTTTATCGTCTCAAAAAGGTGGTCGTGTAAATGAGTTTTTTTCAGTGTCGGGGGATTGTTGGGTCTTCAAATGGGAATGTTTTCCTAACATGGTTGAAATTCTGGATTTTATGGATCTCTGGTTATATATTTGCAGGTTTAAATTAAGACAGGGCGTGCGGGATTCTTGGAAGTGGAAAGGATCACCTGATGGGAGATTTGAAACGAGGGATTTTTATCATTCCATTGTGATGGTAGATTTTACTGAAGAGATCGAGGATTTCCTGTGGTCGAAGATTTGGTGGAAAACTATTCCATCGAAGGTGTCGGCATTTGCATGGAAAGTGGTTCGTGATAGAATTCCATCAAAAGAGAACTTGCTTAAGCGCGGTATTTTCCAACTTGGATGGTTCAAATAATTGTCCAAAGGTGTTAGATCCTTAGTGGAATCGTCAATGCATCTTCTTGTCACTTGTCCATACTCACTCTTAGTTTGAGAGGCAGTTGTGATGCCCCAAACCATTCATGTATATTTTTTTAACATATTTACAATTTCAAAAATATTGTTTTTTTTCTTAAATGAGATTTAATTAAGTGAATTTACTAATCAAACTTTTAGTTCTTTGAAGAAAATATTTTTAGGGATTCGGGACGAACTACTTTGGGTCTGGAGCACTCATAGCACTTTAATTTCGATTATGAATCAAATAACATGGTGTCTAGTTGGTATTCTTTTAATCGTTTATTTTATTCTTATATTTCCTGACTTCTTGTATAGCATATATTAATTATTAAGAAAACTCAATCATAGGTCCATTTCCTTTGGTAACTAAAATGAAGAAAAAAAGTCGTACCTCCTAAATCTTGAATCAATATTTTCAGCCAAGAGAGTAACATGTGGTTGAAATTTAATCCTATAATTTACCTTTTAAATTTAAAGGACAAATCAATAATTAAGATATCAAATTCCTTTCCTTTTATATAGATGTGTACATAGGAACCTTCTCATTCCTTTCTCAGAAAAAATATCGAAAGTCCCCATTTCTCTCTCTACCCTCAATACTCTCTCTATGCTCTCTTTCCATGAAAGGGATTCACCCTCTTTCCCTTTCGTATCCTTTTACATAAACAAACTAAGATCCTAAACACCATACACTTAACCTGCACAAATTAATTTAGAGGAACAAGATCTTGGCTCTCAATCACCATCACTAGCTTATATGGAGTTAAAGACATGGATTAGTCGCCTTAAAGTTTGAAACCTGTTATTGGAAGTTGGGGAGCTGCAGTGATACTATGACACCCTAACAAGCTATCTAAACTCTACTAATAATTAAATAAAGACGGGTATCAAAAGTACTCTCGTTCCAAATTATATTTATATGATGCCTAAATATCATATACTTATATATGTATATATAGGGTTTGTAATAAACTTAACCGAATCTACTTATGGTTCTTATACACTTACTACTATCTTTCAACTTTTGTTTAAACGCTTCCGTGATTATGCGCCCTTTACAACCCTTTTATCCTCAAAATGTAACTATTTCTTTTTTTTTTTATAAAAGAATTCTTTTAAAAAGGAATAATAAATTTGATCACTAAGTAGCAACTCGCACCCGATTTTGGGAACGGGGCGCTACAGCAGTTGCCTCTTGGCTCGAAAAATTAACATCTTACTCGTCTTCCTTGAAGGACCATTTCATGGAATTCGTGGAATCCGAGCATTCAAATTCTCGAAGAAAGGTCATGAGTTTGATTTGGCAAAGCACTATTTGGAAGATTTGGAAAGCCAGAAACGAGGTCGTCTTCAAAGAGAGTATATATTCATTGGATAAATTCTTAGATGGAATTAAGTTTTGTTCTTGGAAATGGATCAGATCCCTACCCGGTATCTTTCTCAGTCCCGTTTGTTTCCTGGGATCATCACCCGCTAGATTGTCTACCTTCTAAACTATAATTCGGCTAGCATTTTGTGTAACTGTTGGGTTTTGAGTACCCATTGTACTCGATTAGTGAAATTTCATCTTTGCTTTTCAAAATAAAAATAAAAAATTATGACGATTGAATTGATTATTTCCACTCTTGTTGATTCTCAGTAAAAATATATAAGATATGGTTTCATATAATTATTTTCTTTATTATGTTGAACGTGCTTATAAAAGAGTTGTTCAAACTTAAATGTGATGGAGACGGGATCATAAAAATACAGCATTTATAAAGTGATACGATTCAAAATTTGAGCTAAAATATTGTTGCTCATATCAATTGATTATCAAGTCACACTATTGCTATTATCAATTAGGGATGACAATGGGAGAGGTTCAAACTGATCAAAGGGCGAGTATGGACCTGATCAAACGGGCCTGAGATGGGTTATGATTTTTATAGAAATCGTGCTTATCCGTCCTAGGATCTAACTCATTAAAATATTAATATTTTCTTCGTTCGTAACTCGATTGAACATTTCCTGTGCACACGGGTTTAAAAAAAAGTTATTTATTATTATTAAAATGGATAAAGTTGCTTTTTGCTGGGGGTTAAATGGTAAAAATAGTGGCATTTATGTAAATCAAATGAGATAAAATTGACTTTAGTGTTGAAAAAGTAATGACATTTGGTGTAATATTGAGGTGTTTGAGGGATATAGATAAAAGAGAAAAAAATTACTTTATTACCATTTATATAAATATTAAATTGAGTTTGGGAGGGACATTTTTTTGCAAATGCTCAATTGAGTTAGAGACGAAAGGAGTATTATTTTATATATAATATTCATTTATATTCAAAATTAATGTATTTAAATATATGTATTTATATGTTATAGTATATGTTATTTTTAAGTATTTGATGAACATTCAATTTTTTTATAGCAAAAATATGTTTACATTTAAATTATTTTATGTCATAATGAGAATATTTTACATTTTAAAATTAATTTAAAAGTAGTATAAGGGAGTGGGTTCATGAAGTTCTTAGCGGTGTGGGTCCTGTAATGTGATGCATGTACCTCTCATTAATTATTAACGAATATAATTCATTCATGTAAATCAGGTATGTACATAAACTCTATCACTATCATGTACAAACTATCACTGTTATATATAAAAAAAAATTAATTATTTAAAAATATAAAGTATTTTATAAATAATGATAGATTTTGTGTGTGACAATAATAGTTTTTATATATAATAGTGATAATTTTATAAATTCGGATTACATAAATTTTTGTCCAATCTAAATGGGTAAATTCAATTGACTAAATGCGAATGTTAATAATTGCAAAGAAATATTACCCAATTCGATGGGCTGGAGATCGGAGCCTTCTTCGAGAGTGGAGGATTACCAAATTGTTCTCAACACCCTATCATCCACAGTCAAACGGTGAGGTCAAGGCAGTCAACAAAATCATCAAGCACACTCTCAAAGCAAGGATTGAGGCGAAAAGGGGACACAGGCGTAGTAAGCTCCGGAGATACTCGGTCATATCGGACCACATCACGGGAGTTCAACAAGAGAGACACCTTTCTCGCTCGTTTCGGATCGAGGCGTCATCCCAAAAAGTCCATTTCCCCGATATATCGAGCGTCCGCAAAACATTAGCGAGGAGAACGATCGAGCTCAGGAGATCTACCTTGATCTGCTCGAAGAGAAGACAATTGATTCCAACATCCGCAATGAAACTTACAAATAAAGATCAGAAAGATATTACAATTCGAAGGTGCGAGTTCGCCAGTTCCGGAAGGGCGACCTCATGTTAAAGATGATCTAAGGAGTTAACAAGGGCCCCTTCGGCCCAACATGGGAGGGACCATTCAAGGTCGCTAGAGCATTACAAAATGGAGCCTATGAGCTCGAAGATATCTACGACACTCCGGCCCAGTACCCATGGAATGCATCTTTCCTCAAAAAATTCTATCAGTAAAAAGTTTTCTATTCAGTACTATCTATAAGGAACTTAAGCGAAGAATGTAGTGGATTTCACCTATGTAATTTGACTACATTAATATAATATCGAGTTACGAATTTTCCCAACATTTTGCGTTAAGAAACATTTAAATTTTAGGTGCCCGCGTAAAGGCTCCACCCCTTTGACAACCATCAAGTCATCCCCACCTGGCTAATCGCCAAGGCTCATGACGCAAGAATGAACTTTCGGGGCACATCAGAAGTGAGATAGGCCGGATGTGTATCTCGAACCAACGCGTCTTTTGATCGATGACGATCGTTAAATTTCTGCCCGAGCGTCCGATCACCTTGGCTTGGGCGCCATTAGATGCAAAATCGACAAGTCATCCAACTCATCGCCTTCATTTTCTTCAGAATGGCCATCTGCCCCAAGACTCGAGAGAGCCAACGCCTTTTCTCTTTAAGCTCAACGTCAGGTATAGAGCTGCCGTCCCTCTCCGGAGAGTAAATTTCTTTTTCCTCAACCAAAGCGCCCAACGAAATGATCCAATTATTATAACAGCAAATGACATCTCGCTCACCAGCTCGCGGTAGCAATTCTTCCACCTTCTTCTAACCTTGAAAGTTAGTAACTGGCCATTCAGAGTTCCCCATGGACGCCACTTCTTCGCCCATGGCCTGCAATTTCCTTGATTCTTTATTTTTCTCTCTCTCGCCCGACGGACTTTCTTCCGGTTATGAACTTTAGCCGCTTCTCGCCGTGAAAGAACTGTACCAACCGGGGTTGTTCGGTCATATTTCTTCAAGACAAGGGCCAATCTGGATCTTGAGCTTCACGACATCCTCCAACCCAAGCCGCCTAGACCTATAGGAGTTCATGTGATGTCAGTTATATCAGAAAGTATTTTACTTTATATATAAACAAACTAAATTTCTATTTATTTACCTAAATAAATTATTTATCATCACATTAAATATGATCAATGTTATATATATTTACTACAATTGCTCATTAAAATGAAGATGCTGCTATATCAGAATAATGCCATGATACTTTATCAAAAGATCATTAATAAATCCTTGTAACTAAGTAATAAAAATTCACAACCTAGATGGAAATAAACAATCCATCATGAAGGTTGTGTTGTAGCCTCTTTATCGATCATTTCTATCAAAGAGATTATTAATTTAGTGCATGATGATACCAATAGACCTATAGTAAAGGATAGTTCTCAAGATTTCAAAAAGTTTATGGTGCTGAATTAGATATCGCATTCGTTATTTCAATCTTCATTCCTTAAATAGATCGTAGAAATCAATAACTATTGCTTTGACTTATGTCAAGTAGAGTCATTACGACTTTATACTTATATTCGACAATAATATGTTAGTTATATGACTATCATAAGATTTAATACGAGAATCGCAAAGACATTCGTATTTATTTGTCCCCTCGTAGGCTTTCAGAAGATTTATCATACCAAATCTTCAAGGAATTAATTTTCGTGATGGATAATAATGTCGAGTCATTCTTAAAACTATGATAAAAAGATATTAATTAATATAAAGTTTTTCAAACAAGCCAATTAATTAATAGACCAAGATAATCTTTAAACACGGAAATATTAACCGAGGGCCATATTACAATAAATATGGGTTAAGATGGATAAGAAAATATTAATTATGTAGCGGATTAATTAATATTTACGGCTTCGAATAATATCAGTGGCTCAATATCAATATTCAAGTTTACTGGGAGCGCCTTGACCTAATTCTCCCAAAGTGCCCCTTTAGTGTACTTCAAACATAAAGTCCAATGTGTTTAATTTTGTTTATGCAATGTTATTTTCTTATGCTTGTATTTAATTTGTTTAATTAGGTTTCATGAGATTTGTTGTGCATGAAAAATCTCATTTTCAAAATTATTAAGTATGCTAATATTTAATTGATACTTTATTCCGATAATAAAATTGATTAATTTTTATCTCCATGATTTATTTATTTGTGAATTCTATTAGAGAAATTTGGCGACGGTCAAAAGAAAGCTTAATGAATAAATTCTCAAATGATGATGCGAATTATTATTAATGCGATTTGACCTCCCAAAGAGGCTCGCTCAAATGAAATAATAATTTATATATATAATCATGGTTATTACTTAGGTATAAAATTGATATGCATATATTTCATCAAGTCCCTGGCTAATTTTATATTGGTCAAGTAAGCTAAACTATTAATTTTTTTTATGGAATTAAAGCAGTTTTGTAACCTGTTTTGTCAGAATTCGCTTCAAATGTGTTTAATGACGCACTCACCACGGCTCATTTAAATCGCTTTAAGATGTTGGTTGATGGTTCTTTATTTTTTTTGAGATTTATACCCATGTTATCTAATTACGTGTTATTAATACAAATGGCGTTTATTTTCAGATCATGTCGAAACCTTTAATCCACTTGAAATCAAGGATCTTAAATCATTTGAGGAAATCTATTTTGATTGAATTATAAAATGAAGTTCATGTTAACCGCACAACAATCCAAATGGGTACTTTGACACACTAAAACCCGAAAAACCAAATTGAGGATGCTAAGATACGGACGATGGGAGTATAATGAATGGGAGTTGACTAAACGAATTGATTTAAAGACACAAATAATTCGCACA